>JAPTYR010000013.1:8557729-8589566 GCA_029814505.1 Siphamia roseigaster
GCGCTGTGATTGGCTGCTAACCTCCGGAGATGACATACAACCCGCTCTTGCTTTGCTTTGATTGTCTTGTGTTTGGTTTGCTAGTCAGGGGTGGGAGATGCCGTTTTAGGAGAAGTCCCATACGGCCTCGGGGGTGTCGGCTGTGGAAGTGGGACTGTGGCAGGACGGGGCGGGGGGGCTGGACACTGGGGGGTCCTCGGGGCTGGTGAGGGGTGCAGCTGGGTACATGAGGCTGAGGAAGGAGTCTCTGGTGTGCCTCTTCACCTGAGAAACACAGAAACATAAAAGCATTTTGAGTTTAAAATGACGTAAAAGCAGAAAAAGCCTGAAGTGAGGCATCGTGACTGAGAAACCCACCTGCTTAAAGAAGGCATGTGTCAGCAGGGTAGAAGCTGAAGGTCTACAGAAGAGTCACAAAAACAAAAACATAAGGCTTTTTTAACACGTGTTCACAAATTCACAGCTTTTCTATCCTCACATCTTGCAATAAAAAAGTGTGGGAACCAGTAAAATCCTAAAACTCTCCCTCTTGACCTACATTTCATCACATATTTGTACGTTCTGAACCTCGCCATTTGGTTATTGTTCAAAGTATTGGGTATACATTTATGATAAACATTCAAGAAACCCTGATATGGAAGAGGATTAGGGTCATTGAAAAAACTAAATAAGGTCTGTTGTTGTTCTGAGAATAAAGTCAGAATTCTGAAGGGGAAAAAAAAGAGTCAATTCTGATTTTAATCTCAGAATTCAGTTTTCTTTCTCATAATAATAATAATAATATATATATATATATATATTGGACTAATTCATTATTATTTTTCCCAGTGGCCCTTAATCCTCTTCAATACCCCGAGAACAACTGTAAATACTCATTTATTTAAATAGTCACTGCTGAAATCATTTTACTGATTTTTTTCCCCATTCAGTTTTCATTTCCATGCAGTTAAAACATGACTGTGTGCAGGATTAATTGAGCTGTAATTTTAGTCCTACATAAAAACCTGCCTACTATGGATCTGATTTACTCTGTGAAAAATCAACACTGACTAAACATATTCGCAAGTCAGAAAAACTGAAAAACTGGCTCAACCAGTGGTGCGAGTCAACATAGTATAAATACCAATGGTGTTGTATTCTTGCTACCTGGACTTTTTCGAGCTATATTTTACTTTATAGATACATATCAAATGTATTTACTTTATTTTACTTCAGTTTTATTGTTATTGTTTTGCTGCTACTATTATTTTCATATTATGTGTCTAATGTAACCATGCCACAAAAAGTCACACCCTTGTTTCTCTTTGCTGTTGGATTGTTTTGTAACATAACCTTTACAACCCGAGCTACGTCAATACAGTCACACAATTCTTTCTCTTTTTTACATAGGAGTAAATAATTTCCAAGTACAGCGATGGAAAAAGTTTTTGGACAACTTTAAAAATGTACATAATATCAAATATCATCATGAAATATCTGAATAAGAAAATATCTGATGATGAATATACTGGTCTACATGTCAAATGCTTTCAGAATAAAACTAATGGAATTTGACCACGTGTGTTACTGATAAAGAAAACTCCAGTCTTAAATACTGGTTGGCTTAAGTTTCCAAGATAAGTCTGGGGTCAAAATGTGAAATTGTTAGAACTAACAAGAGAATAGGTTTTCCTCCAAAGGAATATTGGTCTCAGATCTACTTCAAAACATTGTCTGCATATTATGATCCCTTCACTTTACAGGTTATTTCAAGTGGAATATTTACTAATCCATTATATACATGGACATAAACCACCATATATGTGGAATAACACACTATCATATAGATTAAAAACATGAGCTAACCAGCACTTTGGTCATTTGTTTTCTGATTCATCTTATTAAACTATATGAGAAAGTCTTTTTTTGTGTTTCAAAAGGTGTGGCTGCATCAGACAGACAGTGACAAAAGGATTTCCCTGTTTCTTGTTAGCATGAAAAAAGAAAAAAAAACTACATTCTTGACAGTTTCAACATGTCATGCCCTGGAAGTGTTTCATGATCTCGCTGAAACATCCAGTTTTAACCTCACTGGACCAGAGCACTTACAGAAGTGAGCATAACACAGACTTCAGAGTGATTCTAAATGGAATATGAATAGTACAGATGAATGGGATACCCAACATTTTCTTCCACCAGTGCATGAACCAAATTACTGCATGACAGAATCCAAATTTAATGGAAAAAAGTAAAAATGGTAAAAAGTGAATCACTGATCATGTTGTTAAATTTGGGTCAAAACTGAGTGTCCTCCAGACCTGCGCTCAGGCTGCTGCTGCAGACACAGCTGCACCAGGTTGTGGAGGGTGGCGGAGTGGTTTTTAGGTCCGGGGCTCTGAGGTCGGTCAGTAGGAGGTGCGGTGGCGCTGTGCGTCAGGCTCCCGGTGGCTACGCTCTCCCCGATGCCGGAGTCGACCCCGGATCGTGACACCTTGAGCCCCCCCAGCTCCCCCAGGGGGAAGGGAGCCACATCCAGCAGGCAGCAGTGCGAACCTCGCAGCTTCTGAAGCAGCATCTGGTCAGGATCACCACCGCATTGGAAATAAAATCACAAGAATGGCTGGTTATTATTCATTTATTTATATATATATATATTTTATCTCCACTTCTGATGGTGGTGTCACATTTTTAATGGGAATGTTTTAAGCACTTTAGCTTTTAATTATTTGATTTTAATTCTATGATGCCGTTACATTTTTAATGTAGGTTAACCCTTTAACCCCTGATGTGTCAGTGCTGACACATTCTAAATGGATGGTTTTGTTTAAATATTCAGAAAAAAAAATCTACAATTTTTTACCGTTTTTTTCTGCGTTTTGTTGATGGAACTGATGTGTGGTGATAAACGGGTGTCAAAAAGCAACTGATCTAAAAAAAGAAAAAGACAAAACTAAAAACTAGTGGAAACTAATTATAATACTGGTTATTTATTTCTTTTTTGAAAATTCATTTGAATATTTTTTGCAAATTTTTTTCTAATTATTTTGGAAATATTTATTAGTTTTTGTTCCTTTTGTTCTTCTTTAGTTTATTTTTCAACATTTTGTTTATCTTATATTTTCTTCACTTTTATTCATTTTGTGTCTTACTTTGTTCATGTTACTTATTATTTTGTTGGCTTATCATTGTTTGTTGCTTGTTTTATTCATTACTTTGGCTATTTATGTTAATTTTGTTGCTTATTTTATTCTTTTTTTGGGTTTTTACTATGGAACTGTTAAAGTCTCAGGAGTTAAAGGGTTAAGGGCTGTGCAATACCTTTAGTTGACTGGTGCTATATCCTGTTCTCTGTCTTAGAATACTATGTCAGTGTATTTTGTCACCTGTCTGCTGTGTTATTGTTATTGTTAATTGTGCTTACACTGTAATGTCTGTGTTTTGTACCAGGTCCTTTGTATGTATATGCCATTGTAGCCCCATGTACTATTACCTACATCAACTTTCCCTCTGGAGACAATAAAGTATATCTTATCATAAAGCACCAAGCTTATTCTAAAAGGACATATAAGTCAAAGGAAAAGCTTTGATTTCAAGCACTCACATCCCTGAATAGTGCAGAGTGAATGAACAGTATAATAAATTCTGCTTGGTTAACACTGACTTAACCCATAAAAACCCAGTGCGAGTTTTATGGCATTTCCCAAAACCATTTTTCTCACTATTTAACCATTTTTAAAGGGTTCATATTTTTCTAAACCCACTTTTATTAGTCTTTGGTTCATTTATTTGTGTATTAGGACCTTAACACTTTAAAATCTTTGAATTTGTACCATCCAGGTGCTGCAAAACTATATATATTAATTCTGGCAAAAATCCAGTGGATTTCTACAACCTGCTTCCATTTCTGCATTTTACAACTAGTTATGTCTCGATATTTGCACATATGAGGTCAAGACTTTCAAGGAACATTTCTCTGAGTATGATGTAATTGTTTAGGAGCAGCAGCGATTGGAGTAAAAACTGAAAATATGTCCAAACTTCGAGCCAGTTACTTAAAATGTTCAGTTGTTAGCTGTATTAACATTGAATTAAAGTTGAATTAATTAATGAAGAATTCAGACCCAAGCATAGAATTTACAGTATATTTAGACCACAGGGAAATGTTTTAAAATGCATAATTCCATTTAAAAAAAAAGCTAAATATCACCCCCTGTCGTGATTTATTACAATTCATTGAAATATTATGCTCTGTATTTTGCATTTCGCAGTGAAAATCAGGCAGTTTCTATATAGAATTGACTGGTCATGTACATGTTCACAAAAGACCTGAGTAAAGTTGCAGTTATTATATTAGAAACAGAGAAAACTGAAAGAAGAATGACTTTTTCCAGCATATATTAAAAATTACATATAAAAAAACTGCAAACACTGGCATTTGTCAAACTCTATGGGTTTTACTGATGAATCAATGTTGGTGTTTCCAGGTTCGCTACAGCGCCTCTGAACATCCAAATGGGTCAGAACTGATGACCATGAAAAGATGACCAACTGTATTTTACACCAATTATTCACATGTATTGATAGAATTAGTGGATCAACAGGTATTAAACACTTTTCATCAGTAGATCATTTTGGATTTAAGTGACTGTTTATGTCTTTTGGTTAATTGACGATAGGAATGTAAAAACATCTTCATATAATCCCTAAAACAAGGGACCACAACAATAAATGCTTTTTCAATGGCTACATACCACTGGACTGATATCTGTGACCATTTATAATGTAAAACTGCAATATTTGATTTGTTTAGCATCATTGGACAAAAATTCTATGATTCTCTTTCAGTGTATTTTAATTCAATTGACTCTTGACTCCTTGCTTTTGTTTTCAGGCTGTAGAAAATGTGCCCCATACTTCCCAGATTATGGTCAATCACAGCAGATTTAAGACCTTTAGGGAGTAAAATATATGACTGACAGCTGTAATAACATGGATCAGATTTGGTCACACATCACCGGACTATAATTCTACTGCTCTACTCCGTGTCTTAACCACTCGGTCTGAAAAAGTAGCTGCACTTTTCCATTACAGCATAAAAAAACATCAGCTTCATCTATATTTATATTTAGTATTTTGATTTGGACTGAGGACAGAACAGTAGTAAGAACAATTGCAATTCCATATTCTGACAGTTTTTCCCTCTGGTTTTGGCTGCAGCAGCTTTTATGGCTCACTTCCAGGAACCCCATTACCGATAAATGAAGAACAAACCAATGGCAAAAAAAAAGTAGATACTGACTGATATTATTAATCCACAATTGATGTATTCATGGTCAGATTTCTTTACTAGACATTTTGGGGCCTTTAGTTAGCAGAATTTTTTTTTTTTTTTACCAACATTTGTTTCTGCAAAGAATAACAAACTCAAAGTCACACAACATGGTCCACATGATGACTTGTTATGTGATGAAAAAAAAAAAATCATACTAATCCATTTAGGCAGTGCTGTTGCATACAGATACATACATCTGCACATATCTCTGACATATATCATCCCAGAAAGAGGTTTTAAGAAGTGTTTTTCCTTACCTGAGTGGGTGGCATGTCCTGAAAAGGCACCCTGCCACTGACCAGCTCACAGGCTACGATGCCCAAACTGTAGATATCTGACTTCACTCCATAACCATGCAGGTCCTAGGGAGAGAAAAACAGTATTTACTCACTGCAAAGAAAAGTAAATCTCATGTCACGTTGGTGATCTGACCTGCCGCAGTAGTTCAGGGCTGAGCCAGGGCAGCAGGGCGGGGCTGTGGTGAGGCATGTCGAACACTGCTCGCATCCTCTTCCCCTCACGCATCATACTGTAAACACTGTGCAGCCCTGAGAGGTAGACATGCCCCTCCCCCGACAGCAGAATGTGACTGGCCTTAACACCCCTGAAGCAAACGGACCAGGCAGGACACAGGGACATTCTATTAGTAATGGTTCAATCAGTGTTTTTTTTCTTGAAAATACATCTTTTATGTTGCAGCGTTTTTTTTCTTCTGACCGATGAACGTAACCCATCCGATGCAGGTATTCTAACGCCTTAAGTACACCATACAGCAGGTATGCGATCAGAGATTCACTCATTCCATCAGGGAAATAGGTCCTTAATAATGTGTCTGCAGAGCCTGAAGACAAAAGGAGAGGAAATCTGAGCACATCTGAGTTCTAACAGTCATCATGTAACTCTTTTTATTTATGTGTTAGAGGAGGCAGGCACTGACCATAAGCCATGAGTGGGGTCAAGACCCACAGCTGGCAGGAGGAGCTGAAAACGAGGCGAGAGGTCAGGAGGTTGGGGTGTCGGAAAAGTCTGCAGAGTAGAACCTCATTCTAGGGTTTTAAACACAGAGACATTAATTAAAAAAAACAGGAGGTGAAAAGTGAAATACATTATGAGCTGGATCATCCAAAGGAGTTATTAAATAACTTATTAATATTCCATATAAAACCAGGCTTTAAAAAAATCTAAATAATAATTTGAATTTCATGCTCTAAAGTGATTATTTAGACCAGCATTAAAAATGGCATTACATTATGCAATTCAGTCCCCTTTAGCTGCATTAACTCTCCTCTCCTAAAAATAACCACTTTATTGTTATTTTCATCTAATATGAGTAAGTGCAACTTTAATGGGATTTGGCTTAAGAACAGCATATTTGGAGCTTGATTGAAGCTTATTTTAAAAATGAATACTGCTGCAGCTTGTTCAGAAAACACTCACATTACAAACCTGGCGTATACAGCCATTGGAGTCATATTGGAAGTCAGCTATATTCACATTGGGGACTTTTCCTCATATCTTTTTTCCCAGTATAGCATGAGACAGGTTTTCAAAGTTCTTGAATTTGACTTGTTGAATCCTCAGTAAAACCTGAAAATGCTAAAATATGCTCAGCACCACTGATTGCATCAGCATGAGCTACAATAAAGTTATTTACACCTGTGGTATTACTAAGTTGACTTTAGTAAATAGTTCTGTAATGTTTAGACAACAACTTATTCAATAATCAGTACAAAAGCTAAAACATGATGGGTCAGAATGATCTTACCATCAGCTGCAGGAGCTCCTCCTCGGTGCACTCGTCCAGGTTGGTTTGTTTGAGTGCGACCAGCTGTCCAGTGGGTATGTGGCGCCCCATGTTCACCTGGCTCAGGTTGTTAAAACCCCTCCCTGTGGCACATGTTTTAGTTTCATGCCAGTTGTTAATATTTAAAATAGTGACAGTCAAATGGAGGTGTATGTTGTGAGAGTCTCACCAAGCTCTGTGAGGATCTGGTAGTGAGCCGGCTCAGCTGACAGCCCTGTGAGGTCATCACCACCAGCCGGCCCTTGCAGAGTGTATTCAGAACCATCTGAGCTCTGCATTGATGCACATATACCCACACAGTTTATACTCCTACACCATGTTTTTATTTCAGTCTGAAAAAGTAAGTCCCTGTTATTCATAGCCCTCATCTTTTATAGTATTACTAAAATTTGTTCCTAAATACAACTGTTCTGGAACAACCTTTTAATCTTCACCATCTATGGCAGCACAGCAACTGTCATAAAGGAGGGAGGGAGGTAGAGTTCTGCCACTAGATGGCACCGTGACACAGAGCAGAGCAACAGGGTGGGGGATGCTTGCCATTTCAGTGATCAGACAAATATTTGCGACAGAGGAATCAGCTTTTCTTTCAGCATCAGTCAGCTGCTGGGATTTCTGAAGAAGC
Organism: Siphamia roseigaster; assembly: GCA_029814505.1. NCBI lineage: Eukaryota > Metazoa > Chordata > Actinopteri > Kurtiformes > Apogonidae > Siphamia > Siphamia roseigaster. Next base: position 8,565,470 of record JAPTYR010000013.1, read on the forward strand.
CTCTTTTTAAGAATACACCTGCTCAATGTGTTGTTTTTATTTGTCACCTTCCTGACTGCCCCAGCATGCTGTCTGTATTATCATTCATTCATTATCATTCTGGGAAATGATAGACATGTACATATATAACCGAAGACGAAAACTGTCAGGTGAACTCATGCGTATGACATTTTCTAACCAAGACCATCAGCTGCAGAAAGTAGGTCATTCCGTATAAACGCACAAGGGACCTCCCATTTAATGTCATGGAATTTCTTAAACAAAAATCACATCAAGACTCTACCCCAAACTGTTTTTATTTACCATGTGTGTTTTGAGCCTAATCAACTACCTATTTTTCAATGGACCGGGGTGAAATTTGCATTGAGCAGACATGAAACCCTGAAGATCATTTACAAAATGCTACAGAATTAATATTTTCTGTCTTAAAAATTCCAATCACCACTAGTTTTCACTTTACTGCAATCAATTGCTGAGTCACATTCATTATCACAAATTTGAAAATAATTGGTCTTGACATATAAAAGATCTAAAGATATCGAGCTATAGTATTAGGAGTATATATATATTGTAATGCATAATATAGTTTTATTTTAGTCAAAATTAAATCAATTTTACCTGTAAAATATTACCATTGCGTTTCCTAGGAGCTACTTAGATATGTATTTTAGAAAATGGCATAATAAGTAATGTATTGGAGATGAAAAGACTATAATAGGCCCATAATATAAATTTATATTTCCAAGAAGGAATATTCATATTTCCTTGAAAATTTGTATGGTAAAGTGATAATATTTATTGATAAAATATTTGAAAAAAGTTGCAGTATTTGGAATAAAGCCTTATAATTTTTCAAGATTGTATTAACTTAATAAAGGTTTTCACAGTGATTTATTCAGTGAAATCCATGACATGAACTTTAAAGTCCTTGCAGGTTTGGAGGAACTTAACCTGGTGCATTGTTTTCCAAATGTGATGGCCTTTAAAAAACAGAAGGGTAGAGCGCTGCAGTGGTGATCTAAGATGCTGCTTTTTGATAACATGATGGAAGAGCATCAGCGTGATGCGCGTTTCCATGCTGACAACATCTTGACTACTGACCAGGAACTGGTGGCTGGTGTCCTCATAGCACTCCTCTATGTCCATGGGCTGGACCTGAGCGTGGGAGATGCAGGAACAGTCCTGGTGAAGGGGGGGAGGAGCACAGGTGAGACATGCCCTAAAGGATGGGGGGTGGGGGATAGTGAGGAGGAAGAGGAGTGAGGAGGAGGACACGAAGCTCAGGAGCAGGGAGGCGGGAGGTGGAAATGATACACTGCCGCCTCAGAAAGAGTGGGAGTGTCCAGGATGAGGAGAGAAGCAAGCATCAGGAAACACAGCTATGGAGGCACTTGGGGCGTTTTATCGGAAGTGATGAGTGGAGACAGAATAAGAAGGATGATAACAGGTAAACAAGTGTCCCAACAGAGGAAGATAAAAGCTGCATACAAAATTAGACGTGTCCATTATTCACAGATCGCTGCAGCAGTGTCATGTTTTCCAACACTTGGATAAATATATTTGTTGACAGTGAAGATGCAGCACTTTGCAGGAGTTAGTGTGAGCCAGTTGTCAACATAAAGCTCAGCCACACTGACTATATGAGCTTTTAGGGCATATTTCTTTTGACTGACAATTGTTATTACTATAATTATTGTTATTATGCATTTTTAACTATCATTAAGAGATTGATTATTTAGATGTTCTTATGTTAGTATAGTTATTATTTGTTATTTTCCATTATTACCAGTTTTTCATCATAATTATGCAGTTATTAATGTGGTTTTGTTAGTATCTATCTATCTATCTATCTATCTATCTATCTATCTATCTATCTATCTATCTATCTATCTATCTATCTATCTATCTATAAAATAATACACTTTAGGTTGATATAATCCTTGTGCATTCATATCTGGAATCTAAGACTGAATTTCCCATATCCACCAGAGGCATCAGCGGGAGCCAATTGATCCGTGACTACATGTACTAGGTCACAATCCGGCGACACGAAGGTACAGTAACAAAAACACATGCATTCTGCATATTTTTCTTACCAAGAAAGACATGGAGTCCTTTTGGCGATGATAAAATCTCGGGATCTGACATTCATCCGCTCAGAGGCTGCAGGAAACGGAGCGCGGTGGAGGCAGACGGAGGGATGGAGCGCAGCACAGACACACACAGACACGGTGTAATATGAGACAAGTCGAAATCCCCCCACGAAACTCGAAAGCAGCCAGCATCTAGTCACCCATCCAAACTCAGTCAACCATCCATTCATCCGCCTGCAGCTTACCTGGCTGCATCAGCTGACACGGATGTAGAGATCTGAGGAAATAAGAGGACGGTCAACAGAGATAGACGTCCATTCATAAAATCTGACAGTGTTTTCATTCAATAGCAGCTCGGATTTTATTTACTTTCCGCCCTGGTTTTTATAATGCCCCTAAAGACAGTCCTGAACACTGTGAAAAGACGTTAAAAGTACAATTTGCGATGTAATTCAATTCCACTTCAAGGCAGCCATTTTTAGCTAGAGACAAACATTTACCTTTCCTTCATTTTAAATAGGTCTATTATTAAACACGACCTTACCTCGTTTTGAATCGCTTGTTTTTTTACAGTGCAACGCGATGCAAGGAAAGCAAAATTGAAGGGCGATGTACTCCTGCTCTTTCTAAACCCAAAGTACACTTTCATTTTGCAACTTAAATAACTATATATTCCGTATACAGCACATATTTAGCTAACTTTGCTGAATTAACAGCTGTCTCCATGTGAAGAAAAGAAGCTCCTTACCTTCTGTCGACAGCCGAAGTAAACAAAATAAGAATAGAAAGCACACACTGATATTCTCAACGACGTGTTGTCAAGAAGGCTCATATGCGCTTACTTTCGTCAAAAATATACAATGTGTCTATATTTGGCTAGTTTTGGAGCCGACTCTACACCATTTATAACACGAATCGAAAAAATCTTGGACAAACAGGACTTTTAATTTGACACAGATACCAGTCACACAGTAATGACGTCATCACGTTCGTCGCATCTTGTACGTGTGGGCGCCGTCTCCCTCCCTTCCCTATTGTTTGAGGTTTTCGGACGCAGAACCACGATCACAGCCTCATGTACCACCGGAGCTACTCATGCTGTGGATTAATATTGACATAAGGTGAGTGTCATTAAAATAAATCTATTGTTGATATATACATGTATAATGATTTTTTTATTTTTTTTACAAAAATGATTTCATGTTCAGGTCGGGATGGCGTTATGTTAGCAAATGCTAACGTTTACGTCCTACTGTCATCATCGCCTCGCAGAGGATACACCGATCAATTTCACCGTCATTCTGCTTAAGAGCTGTCATAGTTCATCATCAGTCATTTGGCTGTCTTCATATTGCACTCAGTTAGTTGTATGTATTAGCTAGCCTGCTATGAATTTTTCTTCAACATCAGGAGATTATTAGTGTCTTAGTTTGGTTAATCCATGGGTTAGGGTTACCATCAGTGCAACAGGAAGTGTAAAAAAAACACCTCCTACTACAGGTTAAACATTCTTTACAAGTAACGGTACTCATTCTGTATTTTGCTCAAGTAAATTTGCAAAAGTACTGGCATTAAAATATATGCAAAGTACAAAGAATAAAAGAGCGGAGTGGGCCTTTTACACTATTTTCTTTGTTTTTCTCATATTGTAACTTTAACCTTCTCCTGTGACTCAGGAAAGTTAACATTTTAGCCTTTTTACATTAAACTGCATAATACAACAGTTTTTCAGGTACATTTCAAAATTGCATTTTTTATTTTCTTAAATGGAATGTGCTTTGGAGTGGACAGCATTTTTGTAAAAAGTGACACTGAAACTTTTGTCCCTGCAAACGACATAATTGCATTTCTGGGTCTCAGGTGGTTAATGGTGGGGCTAAAATAGTGTAAATATAGTTGGGTGATGGATGATTGGATATGTCAAGGAAATGCAGTGGGGTAAAACATGCAACTTTGCCGCTGATATGTTAGACTACTAGAAGAATACAATTCATACTGAAATGATGGTATTTTAACATAGTACTTGAGGGAATGTACTTAGTTACAGGTGAACCATTCACCCTTCATCTAAGAAAGACACATGTGCAAATAGTCAGACTGTCCCTATATACCACCAATCCAATGTGGTATACACATTCCTGTGTGTGTTTATGTCATTGTACAGTGTGCCTTGTTAGAAAAGCAACTGATTTACATTTGTTCCACTAAGGTGAAAGAGGGAACTGTATCTACATGGAGTCATCTCTTAACTGGATAGAAACTTGTGAAGGTTACTTAATTAAATATGAGTCTGCATGTTGTCTAATTCCATGGCCAACTTCAAGGCTGAAGGTTTGCTTCCACAGCTGCTTAGTGTTGAAGCATGACAGGCATGGGTGTTTGTTATGGTAGACTTAAGTTGTCAGTCAAAGTATAGCAGGCATAAAAATATTTTTGTGGTTTTAAAATATGTCCCCAGGTTCCAGTGTCTGATCTGAAATGGGATGAGTACATTTGTGCTATGATGCAGCACAAAAGGATGATGTGAAGAAAGTGAAATCAATAAAAGCTGACACAGACATCTGCATAAAGAGCTTTGTTGGGTTTGTCAGATATTAGCATTTGTTCTGACGGACTTTGTTGTCGGTCGCTGTTGTTGAGGGCATCATCCGCTGATTAAACACGAAGGGAGGTGAAGTGAGTGTAAAGCTGATGTAAGCAGAGAGTCTCTTCTGGGAGGACTGTGACTGGCTGATGGGTCAAATGCCATTACATGTGGTTTGGAGCGATACTTTAGGGTTAGAACCACACTGCTGGACTGGAATTTTACATGTTTATGTTCCTCTATACTTAAATAAAATCATTGAGGTATTGTGGTCTTGTTTTATTGACCAGAGAAAAATGCACAGTCTGTGTGGTCATTTGAATGCAAACCACTCTAATCCAGTTGATGTTTGCAGAATAGTTATGTAATTAATTATGCCGAGTACTGTAAATACACCAGAGCAGGCCCCATGAAAATGAAGAAATCAAGATTCAAAATAATGTAATCGGACCAAGCTGTGTCTCAAACAATAGAGGCTGTCTGAGTGTTACTCATGAGATGACTCACAAGCACTCGGACAAGATCAGCAATGACCTTTCTAATCAGAGAACACAGATTCATGCTTGTAAAAGATGCTACTTTGCATTTATTTCTCTGCATCTGTACTGAATATCAAATGCCATTTGATTTTTTGAGTCAGAATTAGATTTTGAGTTGATCTTTTCTGAAAGGCCTTATGGAAATGGTGACACCATCTTTCCAAATCCATGTTTATTCCAGTATAAGTCAATCAATGTCAGTCACTGAAGGTCAATGACGGTATTTGCGTCTGATGCTAAGCATTGTGTTTTGGCTGTAATATCGCATGCACTGCTGTAATCTCCTTTATAGAGAAAACTGTTTCAGGCTCTCTGTTATGTAAGCAGAGGATGAATGTTGCCCAAGGACTCTCTGCTTCCACCGACATCCTTTCCGATCCCTCACAGATATTCATGTAGGTCTGCGTGCATGAGCTAAGCGCGCGCTTCAGTAATCCAGATGGCGCAGGGGTCAGTGAGGATGGTAGGCTACAATGAAGATGACATTGCTCTGTAAAAAATGATTTGTATTATCAGTTCTGTCTGTCCTCATCCCTTTAAGAGGGAGTATCCAGATCATCATTTTATTCCTCTGGTCATCCCTTTAAGCCAAATAAGTTTCCCCACAGACTTCAGCAACAGGATGTGGGAGGGCTCTGTTTTAACCCCTCGGCCCTCCCTTAAAACATGTGGCATTTAAGGAGGAGTTAGTGCAGCTCCACTGGTTACTGGCTACTGATTTTAATTTTTTTTATGTGTGAAGAGTTGAACATGTCAGATGGGCATACATATGTGAGTAGAAGTCTGTCACTGATGTCAAACTGTGGGAGGATTATTTTTCTCATCTGGATGTAAATGTCAGCAGCAACCGAGTGGGAAGAATAAACAGAGTAAATGTTGACTAGTGTCAAACAGATGTTATTTATTATGTCCCACAACACAGATTCAAGAGAACCTGACTGATCCTTTTGGATGGGTCATGGGATTCCCACATGATTGGAGTCATGTCACTGTTCATCACCTGACTAAAACAGGACAGGAAAATGTCTACAGCAGAGTGTGGGAATGGGAATCGCAATGTTTGTAGGTTGTTTATTACATGCATAGTTTATGACAAGAAATCAGCTGAAAATGCTCTATTTCGCTACGTTAGAGGAAAAATACGGCTGAATTGGAACACAAAAGTAGTATCTCTGTGAAAGTACAAGATGACAGGAGTAATAAATATTCGCTTGTCTCTTTTAGGTGAAGCTGTGTGTGGGCGCCACTGGTCAATTTTAAGAACAGGATGTGATGTCATAGCGTTAGCACCTCCCATTTTCCCTGTCCAGAGCCAATTTGTGAGTGGGGAGCCCCTCCCACTCTGTGGACTGGACATGTTTGAAGGAAAACCACGGGTGGTGGAGAAGAAAGAGTCGAGCACTGAGACAGGTGAGCTTTTTAGATGTGGATAAAATAAATGATCAGGCTCTAGTATGATTAAAAAAATGTATCTTCACAATAAACCTTTTTTTCTCCTTTAAACCATGTGTCTCCTCCAATATCCTGCTGCCTTACAGTATGCTGTGCACGGTGTGTTTATGTCTTTGGGTCTGATGCTATTGTTAGTCCCATGTGTCCTAGTAAACCACATGTTTGCTCAAGTGGAAGGACATCGGCTTGTACAGCACTCAAGCTTAGAGCGCTTTCCCACCCAGACAGATTTGAATGTCTCAGCAGTTCCTACTCACTCTGATTCCAGCCAGTATATTAATTTAACTGAAATTCACGTTTAATTGATTTTTTTTTAGGTTTAATCAGGCAAAAACACAATAGATGCAGCCTGGCTTAAAACAAGTGGAGAGTGATTAATTCTTGATTTCTGGGGCTAATATGAATGTTATGAAATACATGTTCATTAAACACAGTTACAGTATAACAATCAAATTCCTTGTTCAAAATGAGTATGGCACAAATGCCTTTCCACTAAATAAAAATACACCCCCCACCACCACAAAATACATGTAACTTGAATTTGCCCACAATAATGCATTGTCCTTTTGGCATATTATCCTGAATGTATATGGAAGCATCAATACAATTTCAGTTTGTTGTTTTATTAGTTCATAAAATGTAAAAATATAAGTAAGAAAGAAAATATTATTTGAAAAATATCAAATAAAATCTAAAAAGCTATTAAAGTACTTTTCCCAGGTTAATAGAAAATGTTGGAGAAACTGTGGCCGTCAGCTGGTCCATCACTACCACATACTTTGGAAGTGTCAGTGTATACAGAACTACTGGTCTTAGATCAGTAAAGCAAATCAACTAATTTTTAAAACATATTTTGCCTCTGACTTTAGAACTATTTATTTAAGAGTCAAAACACCTTCTATGGAAATACATGGATATCGCTCAGATGTTCTTTTTGCAGCAGAGGTAAAAAAAGCAATGATAAAAAATGTTGTATGGTACAAAATGAGCCAACTGTTCAGCAAGGGGTACAAATAACCTGACATTAAAAAAATGGGGGAAAAAAAAAATCACCTTCGCTGTTAAATTTAGAATTAGTATTTGTCATACATTGGGAAAAATGGGGAAACTACATGAAACAACACATGCCAAATGTTACCTTGGTGACCTAAAAGGAGACCGTCTGATATAATATGCCCTTTTTGATTTTTAGCTTTATTTTGTATTATTGCTCGTAGCCTTTCTTTTTGATTGAATGTGTTGCAAAATAGACAGTTCCATACTGTTGTCTCTGGATGTTTGATGATGACCCTAGTGAGGATAAACTGGTTCAGATAATGAATGAATGAATTAATGTCAGATTTTTTTCAATCTTCTTTTCTTGTCCTGTTGCTTACCTGTTATCGCCACGGTTGGTTGATTGTGTACTGCTGACGTAACTTAACAATTTCCTGCAAGGATCAATAAAGTATCTATTCTATTCTCATTATCTGAACCCGCTTTATCCTCACTAGGGTCACATGGAGCCTGTCCCAGTCACTGAAGGGTGAAAGTGGGGTACACCCTGGACAAGTCTCCAGTTCATTGCAGGGCTGAACATATAGAGACAAACAATCACTCACACCTATGGGGAATTTAGATTAACCAATTAACCTATCAGTGCATGTCTTTGGATGGAGGGAGGAAGCTGGAGTACCCTCACAGACATGGGGAGAACATGCGAACTCCACACAGAAAGATGTGAGTTCAATTCCGACACCACCGACTGGTGCTGGACTCGAATCCAGGACCTTCTTGCTGTGAGGCACGAGTGCTAACCACTGCACCACCATGTCCTCTCCGATTCTATTCTATTCTATTCTGGACGGAGGCAGAAAAGTCTGGTGTAGATTACTGCACAAAGTCAGAATTTTATTTTCCTCGGTCAGGATATGTACACTCAGTCCAGCTTGTATTTCCAAGGCTGACAATTAATACTGAACAAACAAAAACTTAAACTGTGAATTATGAAAGAGCCGCAGCATCTGAAACTGACCATAATGAACATTTGACTGATAAGCAGAACCACAGTGGTTTTTTTTTTGTTTTTTTTTTATTTCAGTTATAGAAAATAAGACAAAAAACATAAATTTATTTGTCATTTCTTTTATGGATTGTGTTTTCCTGTCAGCTCACCATATATTTTTATTAGTAAATTTCGTGGCAGGGTTTCAATATAGTTTTTATCAATTATGAGAAATTTCTGGGGATCCCATTTGAATTCCAGGTAACCTCACGTGGGGTCCCAAGGCTAAGGTTGAAAAACATTGGATTAATGTGACTGGAAGATGTTGTGTCTTTTATGCTTCAATAAAGACTAAATAATAATAACAATAATAATAATATAAAAGCAAATAAAGTACACTATTATGATGCTTTATCATCATCATCGTGTTGGAATATTAAAGCTACCTCCTTGTTTCTGTCCAGATGAAGGGCTGGGCAGCAGTGGGAGGCACTTCGGCTCCAACTCAGTGGGCTCTGGTTCGGCTGGCTCTGGCTCCCTGTACCTGTCAGACAGCCAGGACTGGGTGGTTTCCCCCAGCTGCTCTCCTCCTGATGAAGGCCCGGTCCAACACAGCGCCATCTCCCCCATGCTGGCCGAGGAAACTTTCCGCTACATGAGTAAGTGTGTCCACCTGTGTTTTAAAGCAATATTATGCTATTGAGTGATTTACAAGCATTTTGGGTCAGTTGTGTCTTCAAAATAGCAAATTACCTCTTTAGTTGCCTTTGAAATCTTTTGATTGGTTACGGCTGTGATGACATCAGTGAGCAGATGGCGTGTTTCTGTCTCAGTGCATTAAACACGTGAGGGATTCATGTTATTCCTCACATCCTCTTCAATTAAAATCACTGGGATTTACAGTGGATATTATTTGGCACGAGTTGTCATTGTGTGTGTGTGCATGCGTGCCCTAGATGACTTTAAATGTGTGTGTGTGTATTTGAGGGAGAGAGAGACAGTGAGCAAGAGAGGAATCCAGAGTTAAGTGGAGCTGAGTTGAAAGCCAGGGCCATAGTCACGGGACAGAGACAGAGGGGGGGAGCAGAGCGGGAAGACGGGACAGCAGAAGGGTGACATGCCGCTTTTAAACATCCACAATGAGGACACGTATGACCGTTTTGCCGTGGAAGGTGAGCGGAGGATGGATATGTGTGTGACATGTGAGCCGGTGTGACTGTAGAACAGATTCTGTATGTCTGCAAGGTCAGGAAAGGCATTGCAAGGAGGAGGGGGGAGGTTGCATGCACTGTTTGTGTGAGTTGCTGTGTTGAAAAACAGGAAATGGGCAGATTTGAATGAGCGTTTACATTCAAGTAAAGTTGCGGTATGCGGTAGTTGTTGGATCAACTTCCTGCATTTTGCACAATCTCTGTCTGATATATCTGCATTTGGTTGTATTGTCATAGTGTATTTGTTCTTTTTTTTTTCTTTAGTCTTTCAAAATATCCATAAAAACAAGGATCTGACCTGGTATTTTTTTCCCCGTGTATAAATAACACCAGTATTTCCCACGTTCAGACATTCCATGTTTTATTAATGGTTGACCTACTGTATGTGCCTTTCACTTTGGAGGGTAACTCACTTAGATCTTATGTATTAACTTCCTGCCTTCAGTGTACTACAGTTTCAGTGAAGTCCATAATGACTTCGTGGTTCAGCATTAGCTTGTTGAGTAAACATATATATCGCATACTCTGTGATTTTACATAGTCATGATGCACAGGAAACAATGTGGCCTGTGTGTATATTTGCATTTGCACGTGCACATCTATCAGGGGTACAGTAAGGGGAGTGTAGGCGTCAGATTGCTGCTCAGTGATACATTTGCTCCACTTCTGCAGTGGAATATCTGAAGTACCCTATAAATAGTGTCCAATTCATTTTAGGAGGTATTTTAATATCTATGTGCCTGTGTATTGTAAAGAAAACACGTCCTTTATACAAGGAGGTGTTTAAAAGCTCAAAGGATTGTGGTTTATTCTGATCACCCATTAATAATTCACTGCTGCTATATCATGATACACGTATCTGAAGTGTCAGGTGTCGCATTTTTGAGTCATGTTGTGAAATCAGAGCAGTGAGCTGTACTAAACAAACCTGGCAGGAATGCTGTCAGAGCAGAAAAAGTCTGTGTACAAGCCATTTTCCAGACATGCTCTGAGTAATTCTAATGTCGAGTTCCCTATGAGTGTTTACACTGATCTCCCATGTAAACTATAAAATATATACTATAAACTACTACTTCATTTGCCTCCTTTAAAATAAGAGCGCAACAATGTAACACAAAGCATTAAATGCCCACAAACATGACCTTTGCCCTCACCTTCAACATTAATTTACACAACTGATTAAATGAACAGTTCACAATGTACATTTGCCAGGGTTTATGGTGCCAAAGGTTCATGTCTCCTTGAATCTAAATCTCTATCGTGTCTCTTAACAAGTCATCCATTGACCATTGTACTGCGTGTTCTTCGTCCAACAATCAATAATAAAATAATTCTAATGTCAAACTTTGCCACTCTGCAACTTTCTCCAACAAGTAAAAATTACATCTGTATAACTGCAGTTATACGCTGTGCAGTATTATAAATATACACTGTGCAGTAATATAAATATACGCTGTGCAGTAATATAAATGCCTGTGACCAAAATAACTCCCATGAGCAGAGGTTATTTGAATCTCTGTAGTCGTTGTTGGAGGGATGTGCAGTGTCCACGTCCACAGGTCATCGTGGGCCTCAGATTACTGAACAGCACTCATCTATTTGACCAGCTGTCTGGTACTATTTACTGCACACAATCCCTCTGTGACAATTCTACATTTACAAAAGGAATTGAGCTGGAAAAAACAAATGTAGCATAAAAATAGAAATGCATAAATTCGGTGCAGAGGTTAGAAGCTTACATTTTATTGTAAGGGTTTTTTTTGTTGGAGCTAATGACTTCACCATTAGCATTGCCATTTTTCTTCAAACAGGTGAAAGAGGGAGCGGTGCAGCGCTGGTGACACACATTCAGGTGCTAAACAAAAGTGAAGCTAATTGATGTGTAGATCCGCCGACTCAGTCTCAACAAACTAATGTTTCTACATGATGTTGTATTGATGCCACAGCCCTCACCCTCTGCTTCCTTCTCTTTCTCTGCTACTCTTTTCCTCTTTTAGTCTCAAGACAAGCAGACTGCTTCCAAGCTTTTTGAACTTGTTTCCTTCCCTTCTTTTCTGTCTTTGTCTCCAGCGTATCTCGCTTTGGAGCCCTCCTCTTATTCCCATCCTGGCTCTCAGAGCCTCTCCAAAGGTATCTTCTTCTGTCTGTCTGCCTGTTCTGCTCTCCAACTTCTTCATTTAGCTCCAGTGTGAGGGAGGGGCTTCAGTCCAGATCTCGACTGTCCTCTGGACCCCTTCCAGAGTCACAGAGCTGGAGCCCCTCTCTGCTTTCTGCATGTAGATGGCAATAGACATGAGATTTCCCTCGTATAGGTCTGCTACGACAGACAGCCTGTAGTTCTGTTGCACCGTATAGTGTGTGTGTGCGTGTGGAATCTCGTTAAGTTATGGTGAATCATGATTATTGTCAGACCACTAACAACCACATTAGATGACAAAGTGCTTGCTGTATCATCTGTAATGTCTTCTAGCATTCAGTTGAACCAGGTGAAAACTGGCTGCTGCTGAAACTTAAAGAAATGCACAGTAAATAAGTTAATGGGAAGCTGTTTGAGTTGCTTGTGGTCTGAATATTTTATTTGGTCCTGATTGAAGCTGGCATGATACAGAAGTGTGTTTAGGGTGATGTGGTGTATCATCTGTGTTTAGAGGTGGTCGTCCCTGAGGGCATATTTTGCATGAATATGTGTGTATTTGGGATTTTGTTTGTTAGTTCCCTATTATTGAACTCTTTCTCTTGTTAGTCCTCAGTGCTGATCGTGTGGAGCAGATGACCAAGACGTACAATGACATTGACGTGGTCACACACCTTTTGGCTGAGGTAGGTGTCATGTTTATTACTTACTCCATCTACATAAACACTGTTTGACGGTTCAATATATTTGAAATCTAAGTCTCATTGAGCCACATGTCTGGTTTAAAGGAGAAACACATACTTTTAAACAATTTGAGAGTCTTAGGTATCGGCTGGTTTTTGGTTATGAGGAAATTTTGCACCGCTGTTCTTACCAGGAAGGAGACTGAATAAAAAGGATAGAAAAAAAAAAACAACTCTACCACTAGCTGCAAAACCTTGGAGTATTTATGGCATATTCATGTATATTTTTCATGTAAACATCTTGTGTGGAATATTTTAGACCAAGGATCATCACTGTGTAGATGGCAGTTTGTTTTCCACTAAGCAGTAATGTCTGATTGGCTGTTGGACGCTGTGCTCTTATTGGACAGCGGGACAGAGACCTGGAGCTGGCAGCCCGCATCGGTCAGTCCCTTCTGCAGAGGAACCGCCTGCTACAGGAACGCAATGAGGCCTTGGAGGAGCAGCTCGCACAGGCCCTGGACCAGGTACCTTAACCGGGGTTCCCACCGGACTTTAAATAGTCTTAAAAGTTTTGAAGGTACAAATCAGCGTTTAACATCTTAAACAATCTTTAAAGGTATTAAATTTGATACGGTAGCTCCTATGCTATGTTTTTATAAACTCGTTAATTCTCTGTATTGTTTAAATGTGTTAGTGTTAGTCTACCAACCCAGCAGTTTATATGGAAATTAGGCACCCATTATTGCAAATTTTGTAGCCCTGAGTGAGAAATGACTGAACCATGGGAATCAAGGCAAGTAAATAAATACATTTTCCTAAATTCTAGGAGTCTTTTGCCAGTATGGCCATGAAATGGACATTACAGGGTACTTGCACAAGTCTTGAAAGTCTTAAAAAGTTTGGAATTTTGAAACACTGTTTTCCAGACCTTGAAAAGTCTTGAATTTTGGTCTTAATAAAGTATGGGAAAAAAATTCTCATAGTAGAATTTTAGCATAAGCTGAAATCATTGCGAAATAGAAAAGGTATTGTGAATTACGTGTTTGTTCATTCAATACTATAAAAACTAACTTTTCTAATAAACACAACTGGTACAATCTCAATCAGTGAAGTAGGCAGTAGACACACAAGTATAAAAGAACATCAAGTCATGGTCTGGGGGAAAAAATATCAGTTTGGAAAAAGCCTGGGATTTTATTTTGGGGAAAAACGGCAAGTACCCGTAACTTGTAGAAATCTGTCATACCTTCCATGTTGACCAGGTTCACCAGCTGCAACATGAGCTCAGTAAGAAGGACGAGTTGCTTCGGATGGTGGCCAGTGCCTCAGAGGAAAGCGAGACCGACTCCAGCGTTTCAACGCCACAGCGGCAAACCCAGCTTCCGGGGGGAATCGCCACAGCGACCGCTGCCCTCAGTCAGCTGGAGTCACTGCAAAATAAGCTGCAGGAGCTGGAGGAGGAGAATCTGACGCTCAGGTCTGAGGTAAGAGGTTTTCACGAAGTTAGATTGACTTCAGTGTGTGTCTAAAATGTGTCCCAGAGTTGTAACATTCAGAAATGTCATCTATTTTCAGGCGTGTCAGCTGAAGAGAGACACCATCAGCTACGAGGAGAAGGAGCAGCAGCTGGTCAATGACTGTGTGAAGGAGCTCCGTGAGTCAGATCACACACCTGCACAAGTTCAGAAGGCACCGTCACAAGTCTGTTGTCCTCATTTTAACTTGGTCTGTGTTTGCCTTTGTTTCAGGTGAGTCCAACAGCCAGATGGTGTCTCTGACGGATGAACTGTCTCAGAAGAACGAGGAGCTGCTCAGACACCAGGAGGAAATCGCTCAGCTGCTCTCTCAGATTGTAGAACTCCAGCACAGAGTCAAAGAGGTCAGAATAGAGCAGATGATGAAACATTTAAAAAATTGTATACACTTTTACTGCTGTATTTTAGTTACATTTCTGTTCAGATTGAGTGGGGGATAAAAACAATGCTGATATAGCTGCCGTTCTATTTCATTTTAATTTGTGTTTAATGTAGTTCTTACCCAGTTTCCATGGTTTTGAACAAAATCTATTTTTAGTTCTTAGTTTTCATTAACTGAGGTAGAGGAAGGTGAAGTATTGTGGATTATACTTTTATTATATCCACATACGAGAAAAAAAAAATTCTATCCATTTTGTATGTTCATATGATGGTGCATGTGTGTATGTTAACATTTGTGTTCCTTTGTAGCTGGCTCTGGAGAAAGAGGAGCTGAGGATCCACCTACAGGCTTCTAAAGATGCCCAGAGACAGCTAACAGCAGAGGTACACTTCCCCACACACACAAATATTACCATTAGCACATAATATTGTCTTTTAATGTGATTTAGTGATTGTCTGAATAAACAGAATCACTTCTATGAGTCCTTTTATGACATTATTTTGCGTGTTTTGCAGCTGAATGAGTTGGCAGAGAGAAATGCAGAGTGTGTCGAGATGCTCCACGAGTCTCAGGAGGAGATCAAAGAGCTTCGCAGTAAAAACACTCCCTCTACTGGGATGCGACGGCACCTTTCCTATGGCCTTTACCCCATGGTGAGATGAACACCTTGGAACGGCACAGATTTATTTATCACTTGCAGTTAAATCCTTCGACTGGATAAAAAGTGCCTCTTGTTTATGATCCTGTGTTATCTTGTGTATCCAGGACTCTCTTGCTGCAGAAATTGAGGGCACTATGAGGAGAGAGCTGAGTATAGAGGAAGAGACTGCTTACCAGGACCAAAGGTCAGAAACTCAAAACATCTAAAAATGTGATAACTTGGGCTTCTCAGTGAAGGTGTGTCCATTTCTCTGGAGTGTTCAATGACTGGAACAGAGAGCAGATCAGCAGCAAAGTGTTTGTTTCACATGTATAAATAACTAAACCATGCTGTGTAAATTAGCAAATGACTTAATCCAGTATCTTCTGCCAACTTTACCTGATATCGATGGATGGCAGCAATGGTTTGGTTGGATTTTCTTCCTTTTAACACTTAATTCTGCTCCTCTAGATGGACTCATTGTTCAGCATTATCCTCCTTCACACAACTTGGAAAACATAAGGTGGTAGATTATAGATAGATAGTTTCATTCCAGAATCGTGGTCATCATCTGAGAGCTGATCTGTTATGTGTCTGTCCTAGCTATTTCACAGCGTTCCTTACAATGAGGACATTTCCACTTAACTTAAAATCAGGAAACTTCAATGATCTGTCCTCCTTGGTCCGACAAATCATCATTACACTTTTAGCTGAATTACATTTCACGTCATGCAGCTCCCCAAACACAGAACAGACATTTAAGAGCTGCTGGAGACCGGCTGAACTAGGACTGAACACCACCAGGTCATCTGCATACATTAAATGGTTAATTATAGCACCTCCAACCATGTAGCCAGTTCTGTACATGTTCAGTTCTTTGGACAGAGCATTCATATAAAAAATAAAAAAGAGCGGGGGATAATAAACTGCCCTGTGTCACAGTGTTGACCAACTTCAAAAGAAGCTGAAACACAATTACCGGTATCCCATTTAACCAGCATAGTCTGGTGGGCAGACCAGTAGGAAAGACATGTGACCAGATATTTAGGGACAGTCACTTGACTCAATTTTTTGAAACAATTTCCTGTGGATTCACACGGTCAAAAGTCTGAACTGCCCACTTTTCCAGCTTTGTCATTCAGCACAGGTACTAAAAAGCACAGTCATCATGGGGTCTGAGATAAACCTGTGCTCATGATATAATATATTATCTTGACGATTTGTGGTCACTTTCTCTAACCCTTCCTGTCCCCATCTCTAATTTCTGCAGAATTTCCCAGAAGCGAGTCTTCCAAACGGTTCGCTCTATCAATGCATCAACAGCAAAAGCAGCCTCGGCCACACCTCCCATTCCCGGTTCAGGGCAAAGCTCTCTAGTGATGACCGCACAGCCCTTCCCATCTGCTCAGGGGTACGTTACACACACTACCAGTACCTATTGAGGACAATAAAGACTTTCATTTTCCATGTTATTTTTCAATTAATTCGGCTCACAATGTGTTGTAATGTTTGCAGAGAGGAGGTAAAAATGGGGCAGCCGGGCTCACCAGGTGGAAATGACCTCACCAGAGCACTGCACCGACTCTCACTGCGGCGACAGAACTTCTTGTGTGAACGCCAGTTCTTTCAGGCGGAGCGTGAAAAGAAGCTGCAGGCTCTAATAGCAGCGGAGGCAGATGGGGAGAGCAGTGGCTGCAGTTCACCCATGGGCAGTGTGATGTCGTCCTTCTCCAACCTGTCAGAGCTCTCCTTCAGCTCCAGTGTTTTTAAGACCTTCTTACCAGAGAAGCTGCAGATTGTCAAGCCCATGGAAGGTGAAGTTAATTCATCAGGCATTTTTATTTAAAGGATTTTCTTGCTTGTACTCATTTTTAAGTAGCTGTTTTGCCTTTAAACTGTTGGAAAAAGAGACATGCTGATCAGTTTTCCCCCAAAATGCTAACTGCTAAATACATTTAGTTGACTCTTAAAGAGGATAGACAGTTTAAATTACTATCATTTAAAATCACTGTAATTAATTGATAATTGAAAAGTGTTGGTACTACTTTGACAACTCATTTTATAAAATATAATTCTATCCGTGTCAGGCTCACTGACACTCCACCACTGGCAGCAACTGGCCAAACCACACCTGGCCACCATCCTGGACCCCCACCCTGGAGTGGTGACTAAGGGTTTCCGCCCCCTGGCCCAGGATGCTGTGTACCGACTGTCTGACATGGAAGAGGATGAGGAGGATGAAGAGCACAGAGAGAGAGGTTTTGGCATCCCGGAGAAGGGGGTATCAGAGCAGGGTAAAGATGAAGAGGATGAAGAGGAGGAGGAAGGCGGCATCACCTTCAAAGTGCGATGCTCCTCTACACCAGACGAGAGAAAAGACAGGAAGCATGCTGTGTCATCTGTCTCACCTCTCGCCTCCACCTTGCCACCATCCTCATCCTCCCTCAGACCTGACCTCTGCCTGACCCCTGGTCCATGTCCTGTCACAGAGAAGTCCAACATATCACCTCAGCCCATTCCAGGAACCTCTGCAGCAGCGGTCCAGTCAAATCAAATTAACACCTCAACAACAACAGTCACATCTTCCTCAGGTGAATAATTATTCAGAATCTGTGTTCTGATTCGGACGTGCAGTAATTGACAGTACATTTATTTCTCCATCATATCCATGTACATTAAGAATTTTTTTTCTCTTTTTCTGTTCAGTACAAAATCCAGGGAAGTGTCAGAGCTCCACTTTCTCCACCTACACCTTCACCACCTGCCGCATCTTGCACCCAACTGATGTCACACAGGTTACCCCCAGGTACGTGAAATATAAATGTTAGCTTTCGTTTAGTTAACCGTACAGAATACCAGTAATTTAAGGACAAAGTGTAGTGGAATATCTGAGATGTTGAGAGAAGTATCTGTCAATACAAGTTCATTATGTCTCCTCATATATGGGGTTTCTGGTCATTCTTAATGTCCTACACAAAATCTTAAGAATGACTTAAAATATGAAGTCCATGTTAAGTTTTATGAAGTTGTATAATAACTTCAGTATCACTTTTAGATGTCTTAAGGAGGTAAGAAAACCTTCTACCGATCACATTGTAACTAAAGTAGACATTGAACCAATAAATACAATGCCTAGTCACACCAGCTCACGTTGACATCTTTTGATAAAATTTTACTTTATTGCCTGCTGCTCATTGTGTTATGAAATCTTTGATATCAGAACATTGGTATAAAGGCATTGGAGCTGCACGGGATGAACAGAGCTGTCAAAGCACAACTGCAAATGCCTGCCATTACCAAATATTGTTCTAAAAATCTCCAACTCCAGTAATGAATTTTCATGTTGACTATGAATAAATTATTTCCGAATTGTTTCTGGTTTCCGTTCATATCCTATGTGCTTTTTGACAGTGGGTTTTAAATAGGTTTTTAAGGCAATAGTGAAGTTTAGTTGTTGTAAACCTGTAGAAGTTTAATCCATTGCTCTTTTTCACCATATCAGTTCCCAGTCGTCTCGATTGGCCAACACTCCCAGCTCCATGAGGACGGGTCCCAGTACTCCCGTGACTCCCTGCAGACTCAGCCTTGGTGACTCCTTCCCCCCTCGGCGTTCTCCTGCACCCCCCAGTGGCCTTGCTAAGCTGGTCTTGGAGAGGGGAATTTCTGCACAAGTTTCAACAGATACCCCTCCGCCCTCCCCAAAACCCACCCCCAAGCAGCAGTTGTTCCAGCTTCTTCCAGGCACCCCTCCTAACTCCCCCTCCCACTCGCCTACTCCCTCTCCTGTGCCCATGGAGTCACGCCAGCACCCAGCTGATAATTTCCTCGCCTCGCGGCCAGCAGAGCTCTTCCTCCAGGACGTTTACGGGTTGAATCTGGGTCGTGCCCCTCACCCTGACCTTCCAAGCCCATCACAGGAAACATCAGCCCCTCCTCCCAAATCTGGTCGCACGAAGCCCGACTTGGTTAATGTGGGCCTTGTCGAGAGGCTTCGCAGGTTGGGTTTCACTAAGGTCCTCCATGGTGCAGAACCACGCCAGGATTCTGCTACATTTGTGTCGGCAGGTGGAGGGAGCCTGTTGGACGGTCTGAGGCGCAACCAGAGCCTCCCAGCCATGATTGGTGCAAGAGCACCAAAGTCTATGAGTAATGCGACACCTGGTCCTCCCCACCCTACCTCCCTTGCCCTCCCTCCACCACCCTGGGGGAATCTCAAAGAACGACGAAGGCCTCTTACTTCCATCTCTCACGTCCCATCAAGTTCAACCAAACACTGAGTGGAAGAGGAAAACACACACACACACTCCAAGACATGAACCTCCTCAATCCCCTTCTCCCTGGCCACTCCTCTCCTCCTTTCTGCCTTTGGAGAGTGGAGTTAGGGCCTCTAATGTCAGTCCCTCCTTTTTAATGACTTAAGTTTAAAGCACAACTGAATTGAACTGACTGTTTTTAGTGATACCGCAGTGTCTATGTGTAGATGTTTGCCATGATGCTAGTTATGAAGGCCTTAGCTTGCCTGTGGATTCAGTGCAGTACCTTCTCAGTAGTAGTCGTAATTAAGGTTCTGTAGATTTCCTGTGAGGCTCTGGATGTTCAGAAACCGGTAAAGGAGAAAGGATAACATGTATGTGAAGATGGTTTGTGGAAGTGACGAAGAATAGAGACAGAATTGTCGGAAGAAGAATCTTTTCATTTTTATTCATGTTGGAAGAAAAAGAAAGAAGGCTAGAAAAGAAAGAGGAAGCATCCAGGGTCTTTTATAAAGGGCTTGTCCTTTAGTGGGTTGGAAAAGCTTTAGTTTTTAGGCAAATGTCACAAAGCTAGTAGTTTGTCAACTGAACATGCACATTAGAAAAGGGTCAGACATCAGCAAATAATTGCATTGAAAAGAGAAGGGATACAATTTGCTAACAACGGCAAATGACATTAGAAGGCGCCATACTGCCAAGATAATCTCATAGACAGACCATGCATCTAACATGCCAGTATTATATTAATGATTTTACTCTTGCACGGATGTTTGGTCCATGTGCCGTGCCCCCTTTCCGTCCCCCTGCAAGTGTCTGTCTGCATGACACGTTTCAGTATGTCCCAGCATGCACCTGTCTAGCAGGCAGGTGGGGCCAGCCTGAGGGAATCCGGGTACCAAATCAGCAAAAGGATGCAAGGCAAATGGGCCTCTTTACAGCCTTTTCCTTCAGGTCTTGTGTGTTTTTGTGTGTTTTTACTGGTTAAGAGGCCTTAAGTAGAAGCCAGCACTGTTCTGATTTGTGTTCCTGTTTTAAGCCATGTTTGTACTGTAAATATCGGTTGCACTCAGTGGGATTTGGAGGTGTAGATAGTTAAGGATCATTGAATGAAAACATTTCGCTACAGTGGCCAATTGGAGATGAGCGTTTTAGCCAATATCCTTTTCTCAGGCTCACGGAGGATTCAGGTTCAGTTTAAGAGGGAAAACCACTGACATATGACTTAAGTTGTTTATCACATTCAGGGTTGGTTTTTGTTTTTTTTTCATCTTGGCTTGATCTCAAGGTCATTGAGCACATCAAAAAGTCCAAAATATCCTGTTAACCTAATAGGAATCTCAAAGCTGTGTGCTTGAACCCTAGGTTGACCCCTGACCTTTCCATCATGAGTGCTGCAGTTCCTTTGTAAAGCCAGCCAGACTCACTCACTTAAGATTATTATAATTGCACTTTTATTTTGTAACCATTATTTTACTGACATGACTATTTGAAGTATATGAATTCTAACATATTAATGCTAAGTTTAGTATAATGTGTGCCTGTTGCTAATATTGGCTAACATTTGGTCATAAGAGTTTAATATATGTAGCAGTTTTCTGTTTTCCATGTGTAAAAGCCCACGTAAGGGAAGTAACTTTCAGCTAAAACAGTTTTGTTTTTTAATAAATTCACTTCTCTGGCCAATACTTGTGTTTATGTAAGGTATTTTGTGAGAGTTTGCTATAACATGCTGTATTAAACAATTGATGAAGAGCTTCAGGTTCATTTGGGAGGATTAGAGCAGAGGGAATGCACATTCTGACTGTTCATACCTTAGGTTGGCTGTAGTTGTTAAATTGACTCGAATAAAATCCCTTTGCTTCTTGATGATGGGATCAGTGGTAGGAGGTTCAAGTCTGGTGAAATGCCCTGTGACTTCTTCATGCCTCTTTTTTGAAAACCATGATCCTCTGTAAACTACTCATAGCTATGATTCAGTTGCCTCTTTTTTTAAATAAAGCAATGGAAACGAAGTAAGTGACTCAGTGGTTTATTTGAACTCAAACTGGATGTTATGAGTGGAAATTGTGTCATAAACATCCCTTTTCCCAGAAACAAAGCCGAAACCAATTTTTATTGTTAATTGATATATCTGTAGGAGTGAACACTGAACAGTCATCAGCTAAAATATAAGTTAAAAAACACAAGGTTAGCAGCATCTGAATGAAAAGGGTTTAATTCCTCTTTCAGTAAAAGAGCACTATTTTGCTGTCTGGTGTTTTGAGGTTAATGGTAATGTGATGAAATATCCAAGTCATGTAAGCAATGGTTAATTTTATAATTTAAAACGGTCATTATTACAATAAACATTTCTTTCATTATATGAATCATTCGGTACATTCAAACAAAATTGAGATGCCACGAAGGTGTCAACTGAAATATTTACAATGGATCATCTGTTAATTTGTTGAATTAATTTCATCAAGTGTTTTCACTGATGACAATAGCTAAATAAATTGTTTATCACAAAAACTAAATAAATTCAGGTAACTAAAATACGATCTAAAACTAACTGGTGTATTAATTGAAAACTGAATCCAAATGTTTGCACTCAGTATCTTATTTAACTTCCTCAAATGGAACAGATTTTAATGCTATCTGAACTCGAGCTGAACTGACCAAGAGCAAAATCAAGACCTACCCCGACCCCACTGCCCACCCCGAACGCAGCGTAAAGTGGTTGAGTGAAATTAGCCCGAAAAGTGTGGAGGTGCGTCATGCTCTCAGCCACGCTGTAGAAGGCCAGCGTCCCTGCCGACAGGTCCAGGTAGATTCCCAGACGAGGGGAGTAGAAGACTGGTATCTCCTTCTTTTCATTGTCATGCATGGCTGAGCAGCAGGTGTCCGACAGCTCCAGGGTCCAGGACTGGGCGTTGTAACCAAGCCCAGCTCTGGCGTCGGAGCCTTTTCTGTTCAGTGCTCCATAGGCCACACCCATTGAGGAGCCCCGCCCCCTCCACTCCACCTCCCAGTAACAGCGCTGAGCATACAGTGGGCTCTGGCACATTACCTGGGTCCAGCCATCGAAACGCTGTGGAGTCTCAGGGTAGGGTTGAGCCGCTGCCTGCAGGGTGGCCTTGGTGTTCCCCTCAGAGAGCGCCAGCCGCCTATGCGCACTGTCTGGGTCCAGGGTCAAGGTCACACAGTCTGGAAGACACAATAGTCAACTGCAGTAGACCAAAAACAACAAGTGCCTTACATTTATATCACAACGGTCATATATGTTCCACCAACTGCACTTTACTGAATATTTTTTATTAATCCCTGCAGCAGACATTCATACTTTTGGACTTATTTAATGTCTAAAAGATTACTGTCTACTTTAAGATTGTGACTTACACGTGAGAAACTCGTCTCTGGTTCTTGGCTCTGGTGCCTGGATGCTGTCAATGTTAATTTCTCTCACTATAAAGAACACTGTGTGTTAGTCATTGGAAAAAAAGATACATAATACAAATCCTCACATAATTGTAATGCTTATATTTGGGGGGAAAAAAAGAAAAAAAAAAACCTACCCTCTTTGAATTCTAGACCAGGATATTATTTAAAAAAATCATCTCTTTCTTTGAATTCAACCAAACAATCGACAGTGTTATTTATTTAACTAAAATGAAGCAAAAATGGAGAAATGACATGTGAAAAATTACATTCAACCTCTCCCTTTGAATAAAGTAGAGATGACCAAACTGCATCTCATCACAAACACCTCACACTACTAACTATGGTGGAAGGGTCCTGATTATGTTTTGCAGCTACAGTACAGGGGCACTTTGCAGTCACTGAGTCAACCAAGGACTCCTCTGTACACCACAGTATTCCACAATCTCATGTGGTGGTTCCTAACTTTTTTGCCTCATGACCCCATTTGACCCTCACACATTTCTGGCGACCACAGACATTCAAAATGGAGACTTTTTCTCTAAAATTAATTTGCTTTTGATCATAATAGTCTGCTATAGTATGTTGCAAATAAAGATCAATTTAGATGACATTTAGGCTACACAATGTATATTATTATGGACGAAGGCAGAAAAGCCAGGTGTAGATTACTGCACAAAGTGAGAATTTTATTTTCCTTGGTCAGGAAATGTGCTGTCAGTCCAGTTTGTATTTACAAGGCTTACAATTACAATGATGAATTATGAAAGAGCTGCAACAACTGAAACTGACCACAGTGAACATTTGACAGATAAACAGTACCACAGTGCTTCAGTTTCAGCTTGCCATGACATTTATGGGGATTGTGATTGTCTCTCAACTCAACATATATTGTTTATTAGTAAGTTTTCTTGTTTTTATTTTTTTAATAAATTACCAGAAATTCCAGGTGACTCCATGTGGGATTCTGACCCCATTGACGAAAAACACTGGTCTAATGTGAGGCCAGTGATCCCAAACACAACACCAAATCCAAAATAGAAGGACTGAGAAAGAGAAGAATTAAGGTGTTGCAATGGGTTGCAATTCAGACCTTAAAGCTATTAAGCTTAGCTATAAGCTCTATATACATCACATCAGCTGCAAACTTGTAACTATGTTTGTCTGTATCGTCCCTGTCAAAAAAA
>JAPTYR010000013.1:8630262-8647336 GCA_029814505.1 Siphamia roseigaster
TGATATTGAAAGTCATAATTTCTCTCCTCCACTGGTTTTCCCTCTTTAGTTTGAAAAAGTAACCAATCTATTCTGAGAATGTAAGGAGTATAAAGTACAGATATTTATGAATGAATGTAGGGAGGAAAAGTCAAAAGTTTACAGAAAAATAAATACTCCAGTAAAGTACAGATACCTAAATGATATTTATCACCATAATGATATGTACATTTACTTTGTACGTTATCAGCTACAAGCTTTGACATTAAAATCAATTATATTTTATTTATAGTTGGGCTACAGGATTTTACAGATATTGCTCTAAAAATTACTGTCATTTTTTCTTTTGTGTTCATGATTAATTTTGTTTCCACACTGTAAAATCTAAAAGTAGACTTTACTTAAAAAAACTGAGGAAACCGATGACCTTAAAATTTACAAGTAAGCTTAAGTTGTAAGATAAGTTTACTTTGAAATTTTAAGGTAATCTGTTTCCTCAGTTTTTCTAAAGTCAACTTATTAGATTTTACAGTGCACTCACCGTTAAAAAATCTTTCCTTGTTAATTTTACTCATGCATTTATGCTTGTTGAATAATTTGACAGAATATTTTGATTGTTCTACTTCATCCTGACCTAAGTTTCCAGTCGTTGCACCAGTATTGACCCTAAAAGCAGCTAATTTTACACCCCACTTTACAACATACTTGGACTTTTTTCTACAATTCTTGTCAATCAGAATGTCAAAAATCAAATTTTAGATTCCTGATCAAAAATTAGAGACTTGTTCTTATTGCTTTTTTCCAACATGGTGGCTAATCCCTTGCAACAGACCCCAATTTTCCAAAAATAAAGTACAGTACAGTACATTCAGTACAGCTTAAACACTATTCTCTACATAATAATGGTTTTACAAATGGGTCAATTAAGGATTTTCAGGCCAATGTTAAAACACAACATCAGTTCCAATCGTTCAGACATGTCATTCATCTACAGTATAAACAGCTGAAATGGCAGTGGCCTTAAAAACATCATGTGGTGCAACTGTGATTTACACTAAACTGTCCAGAAGATGTGATTTTCCCAATAAATTGTGTTAATAAAAACACATTTTCTAGTAACACTATACATGTATTTGAAATGGAAAATATTTTTGTCACAGCCAGCTGGTTGCACCTCATGATATTTTGCGGCTTTAAATAAAAAATACAAAGATATAGTAGTTGTAGAAAATGTAAAAGTGAGTTCACACAGTTTTGGAAATAAATGACCATGTTTTGTGCCTCCCAAAAGAAAACCCTGATGGTTTTATTTTATAAGACTTTTCACTATTTTGTCACAGTGATCCAAGACTTATTCTTAAGTTGTATATTTTTGCAGTGCAACGTTTTTGTTTTAACTAAAAAAAAAACCAAACCACAGTTTAACAGAATATTTAGGGGATGAATCATTGATCTCAAAACACTTTACATTCTGTTCGAACTTAGAATGAAACATTATCAAACAAACTGTAAATATTTAAGTGTTGTGAAAGAGGCACATTAAGGTGAATATCATACATTCATACAGGACTGTCTTTCTATTCCACAAAGCATGCGCTCCAACATGTAAATGCATCTCATTTTTCCCCCTTAACATCTACAATAACATCATCTATAACATGCAGGATGATATCAATTTGCTGCCGATCGACTCAGCAGATTAAATGTGCATCAACGCAGCGTTTCGACTCGTTTCACTAAAATAACAATCACAAGCAGGAAAATAAAAGCAGAAAATACACTTCAAATACACAGTGTAAAAATAAAATATTCTGTTACATATGAATTAGCATGTAGCATGAACATGACAACAGGCAATAATAAAAATAAACATTACATTATATTATAATCCCTTTGATTTTTCTGAATCCCTTTATAAAGTATTTAAATACATAATCTCAGTAAATGTATATCTATTTTTATAGAAATGTCCGAAGAATAAATAATTAAAACATTTTGCAGTAAAGCGACAGTAGCAGTGACTGAAAGTAACATTTCAAAAGATGGTGACACTAAAGCTGGAAAACCGTGTCATGTAAACCTCAGTAGAATCAGTAGCAGTTTGCTGGTTTGTGCAAAAAAGGTGAAAAACGTAAGTGCATTAAACAGGGAGATGTGCGCTTTCAACATAAAGACTCCTCCCTCCTGCATCCCAGAGTGAGTTTTACCTGAAAAGTATTCGTCTGAGCTAAAAGCAGGAGGCGTAGAAGTACTGCACAAACATCTGGGAGTGCTTTACATGTCATTATTACTGTAACATGCTAAGATCAGAACACTTGGTGGTTTCATATTAAGTGTCAGTCATTTCCAACAAAAGTGTGAGAAGAACGTTAATTTGCTGCCGTTTTTTTAGGGATGCACCAATAAAGGATACGAACATGGACTGCAAAAGAAAAAAAAAAAGGTGGACATGTGTGCCAATGGATGGAGAAGCTAAAAGATAGTTGTTTTTTTAAGCCAGAAGTGATGATTTTTAGTCAACAGAGTGGAGTTGGGAAAGAGTACGAGTTAAAACCATAGAAACGCAAAGTAATTCTGTTAAATGTTACAAGTTTTACTTCATGTATAACACCTAGTTGTATTATACAGTGGTGGAAAAAGAGAGTTTGGACACCCCATGCATTTGTGATATATATCGTTTTAAGAATCATTTTTATGTCACTGAAATCTGCCAAACCCACATGCTCCCCTCTGCACATGCTCTGTTCTGTCCTGAATGTTTTTCTGTTTTGACCTGGACAGAACACGTTGAAACTGTCAATGATTTTGTTCTGTTATTATATCCCAGAATGGAATTTTGTGGATATTATGTTTTTGGACTGACTGGCGGCAGCTCCGGATACTGTAGGTGTTAATGCGATAACTTGAAAAACATTTGGTTTAGAAATTTGATCTTTTGGATATGGAAGGATATAATGGAGAGGAAGAACTGATTCGATTTTGGGTGATTTACCACTTTTGGATTGCCCTCAAGCGGCCGCTCAAAAGTTTGAAATCACTAAACACCATAGCTGTCAGGTTAAGGACTGGGGGCGTTCAGGGATATACCCCGAGCTAGTTTTTTTTTTGTTTAGTTTTGTTTTACCCCTTATAAAAAGTAAAAGAAAACAAAAATAATTTGCATATGTTTTTCTGATGCAGCCACATCTTTTGAAACAAAATATGTTTGTGCAAATATTTAATGAAATTGAAACTGTGTAAAATTTTAGAGGTGTGCAAAAACTTTTTTCCACTACTGTATAAGCAATGTCCACTTCATTTGATTTATAAGAGGGAAAAGTGTGTGTGTGTGTGTGTGTGTGTGTGTGTGTGTGTGTGTGCGCGCACGCCTCAGGGATCACACAAAATCCGTACTGATTGCTGCAGTTTGGCATCCTTATGAATTTATGGCCAAGGAGACTAGCACACATGATAAGTTGATCCGACTAATACGTTGGGAGATATTAGCGTTCTATGATATGGAATAGCACAACACTATCGAGTTAACGTGACATTTCAATTCCCCAAACAGTCCAAAATGGTCCCATAGGAAAGTTATTATGGTATTGTCACCTTTACAAGCTTTTGCAGTGCGACAACATTACACCCATTGTAAAGACAAATGGGTTTGTGTGGGCACGAAAAGAATATCTGGAGATAACGCTAAGATCGACCAGCTTCTTCCGAGGGACTGACTAATAAATAATAATAATAATAATAATAATAATAATAATAATGGATTAGATTTATATAGCACTTTTCTATAAACGCATACTCAAAGTGCACAGCAGATCAATTATTCATTCGCTCTGACATTCTCCCTCTGGTGGTGGTAAACTACATTTGTACCCACAGTTGCCATGGGGCAGACTGACAGAAGCATGGCTAACATTTTGCACCAACGGCCCCTCTGACCACCACCGAACTTTCACATGCATCCATAAACCAGTGTGAGTAGCACCACTGGGGGCAGGAGGGTGAAGTGTCTTACCCAAAGACACAACAGCACATGACGAGGACAGAGCGGGATTTGAGCCACCAACCCTTTGGTCATTGGACGACCTGCTCTGCCTCCTGAACCATGACCACCCTGTTTTACTGTTCATTTCATATGGACTACAGCGGGGGCAAAGGTGGCAGAATTGAGTCCAACAGTCTGTACTGTCACGACACACCAGTCTGATATGAACACATTAATTAGCCCTGACAGATAAATTCAACATGAAAGGAATGCTAGTATGATAACAAGCTAATGTAGCAAAGTTACATCAACAGGCTGGATTTGTAATGAAGCAGTGGTAAACTTACTGAATTATTTATGAGACAAACTCCACTTATGGTCCAGTTACTATCACATCTACAGTATGACAGTTTTATTCAATGAACAGAAGCTCCAAACTCCGCAGCTGAACTAGCCTTAATGCCCCTAACATAAGTGAGGGACCCAAACCCATTTCAACATCTATTACTTCTAAATGTGAGTATTTTAATAGGACAGCTGATGGTTCAACTAATGTTTGGATAGTCAATGCAAGCAGACTTTGTCATTTTGATACCTGTAAAATTAAAAGTTTGACTGAATTTGTGTTTAAACAAAATGTGACGAAGGGATGAATCAGTAACAACTTTGTTTTTTCATATAATAATAAATAATATCAGTATTAGCAACTACAATCTATTGTTGCATGAATTGGTGCATCCCTATTTTTCATAAAGGTGTAAATCAAAAGCATCTCACACAGTTGTGGAATGTATCACGTATCCCTAAATTTAAACCACCAAGCACTCAGTTACCATCAGAATAAGCTGCATTGGATTAAGAAATTCTATATTTACACAACAGTGTCAAAATGTTAAAAATGAATGTTATAAAGGAGTATTGGGTGGAGAGAATACAAGAATGAAAATATAAAAGCTTTCTGTTAAAAGACCTTATAAAACAGATACATTACGTGCTGTACAATATCTGAGGCACCACATGTTGAGAATCAATCACTCCATTGACGACAAAACACACACATAATTACTGTGACTTCATGCAAAACAGATCAATGCCTCACATCATCAGATACCGTTTCAACCATGACACGCTCAGTTCAGCGGCAGGTCTACATTTGATTTGGCCAAATTCATCTGGCTGCACCCCTGATTGCCATTATTGTCATTCAAATACCACTATTTGCATGAGAGCCCTTCAGGTTTTTGTTATCACCGCCTTTAAAAAGGACCAGAATTTGAAGGAGGGGTTTTTTGATTCTTTTTTTTTGGCATCTTTGAATTCGTCGTCGTGCTCATACTCCACCCCCGCTACGATCCACCGTCACCGGGCCCCTCATGTCCAGAGTCTCCTCTGCCGTTTTCAGCAGAATGGCCAGCCGGCTGTCCGACACTTGGCCCTTCTTCACGGCGCTCATCAGCTACACAAGAAACAGCGGGGAACGTGTTACACAGTGTGCGCGATAACAGCAGGAAAAGGTTAACTTGTCAAATGGCCTCAGTGACAGCAGAGCCTTTTACTGGTGGCAGAAAATAATTATGACAAACACAACCTGCCATGCAAGGAAAGGCTGTGGAGCTGTACAATCACCGTTACGTACAGTGGATTCAGAGCAAAACCCATCCCAGCACAGACACCTTGTTCTGTTAAAACCAAAATGTTTTTTTTTTTTTTTTTTTTTACCTAAAATTTAATCAGCCTGTGAAGCGCAGAAAAAAGCAGCAGAAGCATTTCTATCCCACCATAGGCAAAAGCAAAGCATAGAATGTCACCTTTCAGGATTTGTATGTATTGATGTTCTAAGAGATCAGGCTGATGTTTTTCTATTTTTGTCCTCAAGTCAACAAATCCCATGAAAAAACCCAGAGGAGCCTCAGCGCTGTCAGAGTTCTCCAGTTTCTCCCTGTTCGATCCTACTGAGGATAGGAATCTTTTAACCCATTCAGACCTAAGCTGCCCTCTAGAAAAACACCACAAACTGGAACAGTGCACTAAAATCGGAGGCATTTCTGGAAAAACGAGTGAATTGTCAATGTTCACTATAGTTGCACCTGACTGTGAAGTAAAATCGTAATTAAAAAAACAAAACAAAAACAAAATAAAAGTCCCAACCACTTGTAAATGTGGAATAATCTTAAAAAAAAACTAAAACTATAAACATTAATTTCTGTTAATGATTTGAAAAGTATCATGGAGACTGGAGTGAAGGAGGAATGTCACCGTTTTCCTTGATGCCGTTATGGTTGAATAATTATTATTATGTTTTATTGTTCTTTGTGCATCATGTGTTTTATATTGTTTTGACTTTTCATGGATGCTACCTTGGACAGGTCTCCCTTACAAGAGATTTCTAATTTCAAAGGGTCTTCCTGTGTAAATCAAGGTCAAATAAAATACAACAAAATACAATAAAAAAATGTTAAAACATGCTGTTGCATTGGGTCTTAAAGTTAAAGAAAAACAAACATTACAATTAAGTTATAAAAATGGCCCGTTTACATAAAACACATCAACAAACTGAGATATTAAACCCTGAGTTTTGGGTTCCAGAACAGCTGATGTGAGTTATTTCAGCCAAATCTACAGTATTTGACTGAAAGATAAAAGGCTTTAAGAATAAGCAGACCAGAACTCCCTACGGCAGCCGGCACAAACTCCATGTTTCAATGGAACTAGAAATATGTGAAGAAATACATGTACAGTCGCAGAAAATATTATTAGACCACCCTTCTTTTCTTCAATTTCTTGTTGATTTTAATGCCTGAAGCAACTAAAGGTATATTTGTTTGGACAAATATAAAAAGAAAAATAGCTCAGCAGTTTAATTCCAGAGTCGACATCTATCCATGGTGTTGATAATAACCAAAACCACTTCAGTTCTGACATCAATATCTTAGTCATTGTACTGACAAAACAGTGCTTTTATTCATTCCATGTTTTCTTTTCTGCCTGTTGTAGTCCCAGGATGCACACAGGAGTTAGTACATATAGTGTTTGATGACTTTTGGTGGTCTCATCATTTTTTCCATAACTGTATCTATTTGCCACTATATGAGACTTATGCGATCCTGGTCACTTCTTCATCCTTTGCCTGAGGTTTCCTTCATGGATTGGGATTTTTTTGCATTTACAGCTCAAACAGTGTCATATTGAAGCTGAACACATGAGCAGCATGTAATCTGGTGGATGTTCAGACATGCCAGCGTAAACTGTAACATAACAGCAGGATGGAACGTGTTTTCAAGATACTTTTACATTAAAAAAAAAAAGTCTTTGCAGTGTACAACTGCATTTTAGGGCCATTAGAAAACAAACACCTGAATCCAAAGTATGCACATACCTTTGTCCATATAGTGTATCTTTGAGCTACATATTATGTGGTCCATAGCTCGGTTCAGTCTGGCCGTGGATCACAGAGGCCACTAATGAAGACTATATTATTAACTGTCATTGGCTCCACTATAATGACTCTTTCCTGGACTCGTCATCAAAGTGAGAACGTAATTTAGCTGAAACAGACAGAAGACTACACACTTCAGACCTCATTACAGAAGCCGCTGACAGAGGTTCTCCTTTCTAATTAGCTACATGTTCCGCAACGCACTTGTGAGCACCACCACATTGGAGTTCACACCTTCTGTTGGACACTTGCATCTCAGGTGGACGGCCTTTTATTAACTGGAGCACCATTTGTGCTCCAGCTTTAGACACATTAAGAGGCATGTTAAAGTACTTTTAAGGCTTTAGTGAGTAAGAAAACGGAATACAGCATGAAAACTAGAGATGATTTTTGCTGATATTTCACATGGTTCATTAAAGTATTTCCAAAGTTTCAGTTTGTGGGTGTGAATTCTGGGCAGGGCAGGGTTTAAATGATTTATTAACTGCTGACTGGGCCAATTCTAAAGCACAAAAACCACATCTTAGTCAAAAACCACATCTTAGTTTGTTTCACACTGAATATTGCTGTGATATTTCTGCATGGCAGAGGCAGACATCAGGTGATTAATTTAGAATCTGTTCTCTGAAGAAGGGAAAAAAAAACAGCTGCTCTTAATTTGTTAAGGTGTGCAAAGACGACCCAAAAAAAAAAAAAAAGAAATCAGACACTGACAGAGGTGTTATGGATTAAAGGGTTTTCTCAATTTCTGCCTGGAGGTTAAAATAAAAGTTGATATGTAACTGTACCAATTCGACCAATTGCATTAAAGAAAACAGTGCTATTAAAAATAAAATAAACTATTTTTAATATTGTAGGATAACTTGTTGGTAAGTCATGATGTTTCCATTGTCCAAATATGATAAAAAGCATTAATCGTAGGGCTCAGCCAATCATCCTAGATACAACACATACAGTAATACAGGTCCAGTCCTTACAGATAATGCATGTTTCTGCTAAAGAAACTTATAATACTAAGCAATGGCATCTTTAAACTTAACTCGGGTATAATTGAACACATTACTTAATATGAAGAAATGTATATATTTGATACATTTGTTAACTGTGTATTAACTGTTAATGCATATGCATCAGCTAATTTTCATGAATGCACTTTATTGTAAAGTGATTATAATATTCTATTTCCGTGTTGGCTGAAATTGACAGGTTTTCAGTGACATGCTTCCACATAAAAAATGTTCTCCCAGATAAAATAATGCTTGAACATCTTCATCTTAGTAAATTAAGTACATTCAGATAAGTTTTTGTTACACATAAATAAAAATGTAGCATTGGACTAAATTATCTTTTTCTCAATTAAGTATAATAAATAAATAAAGGTTCTAAGAAAGTCAACTTAGAATGTGCAGAAGCATGGAGGGGTGGGAGTATTGCAGTGAAACAGAGAATATTGTTCCGAAAATCAAGTATTGATCCATTGGTGATTGGACGACATGTAGGTGGAACGTACCTGCAGGAATTCATCAATTTCAACTTGTCCATTCTTGTTGAGGTCCACCTCATTAAGGATTTCATGCAGAGCATTTTCATCAATGTGGACATTGATGCTCTGAAGAAGAAAAACAAGAGCAGAGAATCAATGAGATATAATGAAGATAGGTGTCTGATGATGTGAGAAAAAGATGAGATGAGTCAAGGACATTATGTAAAGGTTGAGTTATTCTTTTCTTTAAAAAAACCTGTTAAAAGATTTTCATAAGGATGTGAAGTTCCAGACATTCTAGCAGCAGGCTTCACATGTTATTTTCAACAGGTTTCA
Source organism: Siphamia roseigaster (assembly GCA_029814505.1). Taxonomy (NCBI): domain Eukaryota; kingdom Metazoa; phylum Chordata; class Actinopteri; order Kurtiformes; family Apogonidae; genus Siphamia; species Siphamia roseigaster. The sequence goes on from JAPTYR010000013.1 coordinate 8,639,476, forward strand.
ACTCGAGCTGCACAGTATATCATTTGAGCATCAACATTGCGATGTACGTGTGCGTAATAGTCACATCACAGGTTCTGCAATGTAGGAGGCAAATGAACTCAAGGTGTTCTCATCTAATTTCAACCTGGGTACCTGACACACACTGCACACAGCCATCCACCAATCACAATCATTCTTAATTTGTTTGTCAAAGCAGACCGCACCCCCTGTACATGGAGTGAGTCTCTGGTAACAAGATTGAAAAATGAGCAATGAACAAGAGAAAAATCACAGAAAATAAAGACGTATGCCAAAAAGAAAAGCGACGTCAGTTATCTGGAATTAAAAATTGAAACACGTTCAGTGTTGATAGTGCCTTCCACCTGTCGACACAAACAGAGGAAACAACTCATTTATTTGACTGTTTACGTCGGCGCCACACAGCTGTTATATACTCCTGAGTAGTTCTTCATATCGCAATATATACTGCAGGGCTAAAATAAATCACTTTTATTTCTTTTTTCCCCCAATATTGGGCAGCCCTAGTTTCAACAATTAATGTGTTTTTTTGTCAACATCTAGAGACTCAACACATTCCACTGCTGGATGTGTTCTGTAAAAATTATGAGCATTTCATGTGTACTTATAAAAACACAAAGTCCTGCCTCATAAGAATTGATTTAGAAAAAATATATGCAGCAGTCAATGAAAAGAGTTTTTTTTTTTTTTTTTTTAATCCCATTATGAATGTGTTACTTACACATATGATTTTGGCCAATTTCAAAGAGTTTTAAAATGTGTACAGTTAGATGTAAAAGGGTGAAAGTATCAGGCTGTGAAAGTAAGTGAATGTACAGAATAAACAACCTACACTGTCACTGGAACTGCCTACAGTGTCTGAGTGAGGATGGGTCTGGAGCTGCAACATGTCCAGACCTATAGTGTTTTTTTCCCCTTCTCTTTTTCTTCATACTTTCACCTTCCTTTTGAGGTTAAATATGCCATTGGTAGCGTGGGTGGCTTAAACAACATGTGATGAGCAATACAGTCCACCAAGTTGTTTCTTGTTGTTTCTTTTTGGCACAAACTACAGATTTCTTGGTTCATAAACCCCCCATGTGTAAATAGGGACATTATTCAGGGCTAAAAAAAAAATTGTCTGTCATTGTTAACCGTTGTTTATATTTCTTCATTTTCATGTGTACACATTTTTTCTGGAAGACTTGACTGAATAATTAAAGTTTACAAAAGTAGTCTGAGTTCTTTTTTTTTTTTTAACCCATTCCATATTTAAAATCAGGAAAAACTGCAAAAAAAAATTCACAACTGTTTAGAAAAGGGTCACAGGATTCGTATTGTTCCCCATTTTACTCTCACATTTAAAAAAATAAATAAAATGCATCAGTACTGGCTCTAAAGAGCAGCACATTTAAACATGGCCATGTGTGTATTTTTACACATTACTTTTTAATGGTTCCATGTTGGGGGTTTTTTGTAACTTAAGTTCGAATCAATTTTTTATCCTGCAAATGTTATAAATGCGTATGATTTATGGGACTAAAGGAGGATTCCAGTGCAGAAATGAAATATTATAATGGAAGGATCACATGAAAATATAAATTAATATTGTTTTATAGCAGGTCACCTACTATGTATGTGCATCCAGAGTTCATGTCCACCCCTCTTTTTTTTGCTTGTGTTTTTTCAAGACTGTTTTTATGTGCAACTGTGATCTTGTGACCAAATAACTTCCCTTGTGGTTGAATAAAATTTGTCTAAGTCAAATAAAAGATCTAGAACAAACCAGACCAATACTTAGAAGGGCTTTTTATGTTTTTGCCGCCCCGATAGGAGGGTGAAATGATATACGGGTAGTTCGAAAGCCTCAGTTTCATCACTGGACATCATTAAATGTCACATAATGGAGCATAAGGACTAGAAATTACTAGTCACAGAAAAACACAGACTTACTTCCAAAACCCGCTGGACGTCAACAGTGGTGATGAAGCCTTTGCTCTCTTTGTCAAACTTATGGAATCGCTTCTTATATCTGTTAAGCAGAAGAATCGCCTGTCAACTTCTTGACACTGAATTCAGTATTTAGTAAGTTTCGGCCTTGTCTATAGAAGGCCGGAGATGAACAGTAATTACCGAACTACTTCCTGGTAGTCCAGGTTAATCTCAGATGTCTTGGTGAGCTGCTCGCTGCGGGATCTGTAGCCCATCTCCTGGTACAAAAACTTCTTAGCAGCGTCCAGCTCCTCCTGGATGCAACATGTCCACAGAGATAAGGAGGGGGGTCAAAGGTTATCATCATCTCATTCTCACTGCTAAGTAATGTTCTCTATTAACACATCATCCCAACACTAACACTTTTTTTTTTATCCAACATTCACAATGAGCTTCCAATAGACGATACACTATATGGACAAAAGTATTAAGACACGATGCATTCAGGTGTTTCTTTTTTAACAGGGGCCTGGGATACAAAACAAGAAATAACATTGAATTGCTTTGGTTAGTTTTGTTTGTATTGTCATCTTTGCTCCCAAAATGCCTCAGAGTATTTTTTACAACATTCAAAATTAATATTGTTTTCATTTTTTATCCATGACTATGGTTTTAAATATTATGTTTAACATCAGCATGAACAGGACATTTTAGAGCTTTAGGAAAACAGCAGGAAACATATTTGAGAAATTTTGAGGAAGAAAATTTAAAATAATAGTTATGGATAACAAAATAAATACATTTTGAGAGAACGACAACAAGTGAAACCAAACTAACAGACACAATGATGTTTACCACAGTATAAAACTATATGATGACATTTATTATTATTGCTTTGTATCCCAGAAAACACCTGAATTCATCAGTTTTGTCCATTTTATGAATATTTACAATTCTGCAAAGCATTTTTAGATGACTCCACATCACTAAATTCTGCTAAAACATATCAAATTTTATACAATTAAAAGGCTTTTACTAAATCTGGCATACAATGTGACCACTATTCTAACCCAGACTCAATGTATGATGGATCAGCTTACTGTATTTACGGTTTCTTTGACAGTGCTACTGTATCACAGGAGGCTATCCTCTGTTGCTTAACAATAAGAGCTTAAAATAGGTGAGAGTTCAGTTTACATGCTCTCATGACACACACAGCACTTCCTATGTTCTCTCGCACACACGCACAAACAGAGCTGCCCTCTGAAAGGATAAAGGGTGTGGACCTTTCTATTGTGCACTGATTGTGAAAAAAATAATCACTGCAGGACTTCAAACCCTCTTGGGGTTAAAGCATTATATAAACCCAACCTGCTGATGTTTAGACGCCTACCGTCTGCCTGTCCGCACTCCAGTTCAACTCTTTGGCCATGATCTGGACGATGCGTGGTAAGGCTTCGTCGGCCGCCTGTACATTCAGGAAGCCCAGGCGTGTTCGGCGAGCAATGACGTCGATGGCAGTGCAGGCGTATTCCTTAACAGCATAGCTCACCTGTATAAAAACAGAGCAAAAATACAGTCACATAAAGAGAACAACTGAGTATTTATGCCTTGGAGATTGATCTTGTCCATGACATTCCTACTGTACCTCGCTCTCAATGTAGGGGAACTCAGACACCAATCGCTTCCCTACGATTGGCCATCGTTGTCCAGTGACTTGTGCCATCTTCGCCACATCAAACGCCTTTGATCCGTATGTTGATGCCAAATGCTGAGCAACCTGTGCACAGAAACAAACAACAGATACAGTTTAATATATATTTATATTATATATTTGAAATATTAAGTCCAGTATTCTTCTCTTATACAGCTTAGACATACTACATTCCAACCAATCAGGGCCATCGTTTCAATTGAAAAGTTTGTTCATCAGTCTTTATTTTCATTTTTGACTTGTGTACTGTATGCAGTACACAAGTGGTCCTTAAATCACAAACACAGGAAAACTCAAAGGTACACTAAACATTTTTGTTCCATATCAGGGAACACACAGGCCAGGATATTCACAGTAGTAAACGGTCCTTGGTCTTTTACTAAGAATCTATACATTGAAAAGAACTGAACACACACCATGTTCTTGTCATAAAATAATCATTCCACCTGTAAAGCTGCTTCACTTTCTTATTGAGTTAACACAATCTAAAAGTGACCTGCTGAACAGTGACTGTGGCAGTTCTAGGTATTCTCATAATCGATTTCATCTCATTGGAGCTAAAAGCTAAGTGTTAGCGCCACTTTGTCAATGAGCCGTGTATGTTTACAGAAACACAACAGGGCTATTTGCCATGCAGATTGCTGACTTGCCGATCATGTGAAAGGGCAAATGCTGTCTAAATATCAACAGTGACCTTTTAGTAATATTCGAGAGAACATCTCAGCCAGAGTAGAAGACCTCTAATGAGAAGTAAGTATACTGGAGGCAATCGGGGCTCCAGCGTTTTTTCTTCATGAAACAATGTTCTATTGAATTAAATGGAAAAGCACAGCTAATTATTGGAGAGAAGGGCTGTCACTGTTGTAAATCAATGTGCCCTTACTTAATGCCATTGATGAAATGTACAGCATACAGTACATTTCAACGTGAGTCCAGTCTTTTGTGTAGTAGAAATGTCAGCATTGTTAAAGCAGCTGCTTTAATGTCAGCTTACTGCTCCTGCTGAAGACGGTCAGTGTGTCGGACTGAGTGTGTCTTTAATGTGTGTTCCTGAATACAGCTGGCAGCTACAGATCCACTTAGACTATTAAAACCCCTTGTCCACAGCACTTCTGTTATGAGAATATTTGGCTTTTATTCCAGAACAACATCTGTGTAAATGAAATGGTGGGATCATTTTCTCCCATCTTTTTAGTGGCTTTGTAACGTCTCTGGAGGAAGTAACAGAGCTGTGGTAAAGGTGGAATCATGATTCCAGAATGCTATGCAAAAGGAACACCCCTCATTCCACAACATTGTGTGACGATTTGATGACAGTGATCCCCGTGCCCGAGATGCGGGGGGGCATATGGAGGCATTGGCAATAGGGTTGAGAATCTTAGTCGTAAGACTGATATGATACGCAATTCAATATATCAAAGACAAATGTGTAGCACCTTGTGATGCAATGCATACTCAAATCATAATATAAAGTACATTCTGATTCAGAAAATGTATTCTGGTAAACAAAAAGAAAATGCAGAGCAATTCAATGAGCTTGGCTATTTATCAAATAAGACTATGACTTTTCATAAAGTGGCTTTTGTGCAATTTCAGAACACATGCCTCACAGTCAGTGAAAAAGGTAGGACTTTGTTTATGTTTAACATAAAAATGTTCTGTCACTTAAAAAGACAAGGTCAAGGTCACACAAGGCACAAGGTCTTCTGGGATGTGCTGTAAGATATGCATGTCACTGTTTAAGGAAGTATCTACAGTATGTATATTCAGTACAGCTGATATAGTAAAAAGTGCAAATTACAAAACTACATGGTCACCTCCCTTTGACATCTGAGTCGGATTAAGATAAAGACATTACAGTTTTTGTCAGTGGTGCTCATGCCACAGTCCATCCATGGAGCTCATACTGTCGTGGGCAGTCTATATGTCCATGAATCCAATGCACATGTTACCCTGGGTCTACAGATATGTGCCTGCTGCTTCTCCCACATCGGGGTTTTTTAAAATGAGCACGGCCCGTGCACAGGAAACAAATATATCAACATGACCAGAAAGATGTCGAACTGGGGAGACACTGAGATCCATGAGCTGTTGTCACTTTGGGCAGAGGAATTTTTCCATGCTAACATTTTATGGAATGGTAAAAGACGGGCCGACTCTGGAGAGGTTATATTTGAGGTATTTGTGACATGGATCACACTATGTGCCACACTGCGTCAATGGCCCTCTGATTCTGGAACACAGCTCAGCTGTGTGGAAGTCCAGCCTGTCTCATCTCTGTTACTCCTTTGGTTTGGCTGTGTAAGTCAGTCAAAGGTGGGATCATCATCTCACCTTTTTTTTCTGTTATCTCTGTAAAAGTGACTAAACTGTACGACATTTCTGCTATCATGGGTCTGGTCATCAAAACAATAATAGAAACCCAGTCTGATGAGGTTGTGAAGTAGTATAGTATGGGATGTTGATTTCATACTCAGTCATATTCGAATATTCATGAGATTAAGTATTAAAAACTATATTCACATGAAGTGATGTGTATATTCATGTTATTTAAGTCTAATCAAATGGCGTAATTAACTGAGAACGTTAAGTTCTAATTTTACATTCGACAAGTTTATTTATAATTTAAAAGTATATATTAACATTACTTGTGACTATGTCAAGTGTTGGTTTTCCCTGAATTTGACCAATGTCAGACAAACCTGATATACAAATAAACAACTTGTATAATGCAAGCTGACTTTATTCTATTTATCAACACTGAAATTTCACATTTCCTCCTGAGACTCAGAAAAATAAAGGTTTTGGGTTAAAAAAACAAACTTTCTTTATTGGAAAGATGATGCCATTTTTTAATGGAATGTCCTTATTTATTCATTTATTTATTTTTAAGTAAATCAGTGAAACTCCTCTCCCCCCTAAAGTGGACAAAAATGCATAAAATGAAGATATATCTTTAGCATGTCTCAGAATGCTGCAAATGTATGTGTGCATTTAATTCATCACAGAATGGCATCTAACCTCTTTTTCCAGTCCATAGTCTTGGACCAGGCGGATGTAGAGGGTTGGGGTCCAACTCTTCGCCCCCTCCAGCATAAGCCCGACTGTCTTACAGGGTTCAGCTGAGAGGTTATGTGCTTTAATGGCTGCGTCAAGAGTCTCTTCAGCCATAGACCTGTACGTTGTCCACTTTCCACCTGGAAAAACATACAAAGTTGGACATTAGAGTCATTCTATACCAACTTTTAATAAGATTGTAGATTCCATGTACTGGGGCGATGTAGGTGGTTACAAGACATGTTGTATAGCAGCTTTGTTGGAGAACGGTAATCCATTTAAAATACTGCAGGTCTTTTTTTTTTTGCTATAACACACTACTTTAAGCATCTATTAAATAAAATAAAGATAAATAATGGTCAGATATTGAAACTTTAAAGATTCTTCCTGTATAAAAAAACCCCAAAAAACTAGCACTTGTCTGACACTTTTGTTGTAAAAACAAAGACATAGTATTCTTTATAGAGTAGACCACTTGACTGCTGATACAGGGATAGTCAGAGGTAAACTGACCAGCGATGGTCACTAGTCCACTGACACTGATGCTGACGATGTGGTTCCTGCAGATGGACTGAGTGTCTTTGGAATCAGGGTCCGTCACCAGGGGCCGGATGCCGCTCCAAGCTGCCAACACGTCTCCTCGGCGCACTGCAGAAATCATGCACACAGTGACATTTTACTATGCAGGACGCAGACTGACCGAGACACTTCACTTTTAATCAGCACTAGTCGATCACTGGCAAAGGTCACATTTGTAACTTAGTATGGATTTTTTATAAACTGTTTCAAACCTGATATCATTGGTATATTTGTCTATATTGGATCAGGGATCGGTATGTACGTAGATACTTGCACACAGCCCTTCCACTAAAACACCGGAAGATAATGATGCTTTGAAATTCGGTTTTTAATATTTATGATCAAAAGAGAAAAAGATTGTTTTTTATGATTCACTTTGAATTTTCCTTACAATAAAATTGCTTAAAAAAACAGAAACAAAAAATATCATCTGTCTTATTCATAGTTTGTGACTGGAGGTCAGTTGTGACAACAATCGTGATGGTGATTTGTAGAAACTTTTTTTTGTTTCCATCCATCCATCCATCCATCCATCCATCCATCCATCCATCCATCCATCCATCCATCCATCCATCCATCCAT
>JAPTYR010000013.1:8653041-8668507 GCA_029814505.1 Siphamia roseigaster
TGACCAGTACACCATTTAGGTCACATTTCACTTCTTGGGGTGCTGTGTGCATAAATAACATGTTGTAAGCTACCACACTGTAAAAAGAGCTACACAAAGTGGTTTTCAGGTGAAGGACCTCTTTAATGTGGAGGTGTTATACATTGGAGTAAACAATGCCAGGTATTATGATGAAAAAGCAGATTATCTCGCATGCTAATCTAAATGTGACCTGGAGATGGAAATGAAGATCCATAAAACATCAAAAGACAAATTATCTTCTGAATATGCTCAATTAAATAAACCCTCTTTCTTGTCTATATCTTAAACATGCGTTCCAACAGGCCCATTGTTCCTCACACTGGCCTGGACAGACACATTTGCTGCTCTGTGTTTGTGTTCTCTCCTATAGAGAATAGACAAGCTGCTGTTGCTGCTGCCGTCGCTGTCGTTGGCGGCAGCAGCGGTAACCAAGACAGCGGGAGAAATAGCTGCTGCTCAGCCGGTCAGACGGCGACGACGCTCCTCTGCGCTCTACACCGCCGGGAGAGAAGGTCAGATTTCGAAATGTCACGGGCGTGATTGTTCCAGACGGCATAATTGGAGAAAAGACACTCCCGCCTCCTCTCCTTCCACCATCCCAGCCATGCCCCCCCCCCTTACAGCAGATGATGGAAGGGGTGGGGGGAAATCAAACATATGCTGCTCTGCACCAAGAAAATGCTCTAGTTTCCATCTTGGATTAAATTCAGTCTATACCAGCACTTATATTCAGAGTCAAACAGCTGCTTCGACTCTTCTTTTTCAGGCTATGATATCTATAAAACATAAACTAAATCTGCCAAAAACAAATTTTCCAACAAATTCAAGACCAACAACTGCCTTATCCAACCCATGAGGGACCCTATAACAACACTTCACCCTAAAAAAAGAGTGAGTGGGTAAATAAAAAAACAACAACAAAATATCATTCATTTCCAAGATGGTGTCAAATTATAAAGGATCACTCTTGATCTTAAAGGTAAAAGGTAGGACCTATTCAAATATGTCATCTGCTTTTAAAGTAAATCTACTTTTTAAAGTAAAAACGTGCAATGGTCACATATTGTCTAGTAAAAAATACCCAAATGTTAAAGACTTTAACACAAATACCTCCTCCAGTCTTAAAGATAAAAATATCAATATCTCATCCATTCACAATAGATAAAACCCAAAAATCTCAACCACCTAGTTTTAAAGGTCAATAAGAGTAAATATATCATCCAGTCATAAAGGAAGAAACGCAGATATCCAGTGTTAATGGCAAAAGTCTCCTTTGATGTGAATGAAAAACATAGATATCCCATTCAGTTTTAAAGGAAAAATGCAAAAAAAAAAAAAAAAAAACAAAAAAGAAAAACCCTCTTCCAATCTTAAAAATGAAAATTCAAACCTCATCCAGTCAAAGGGAATAACTAAAATCTCAACCACCCAGACATATGGGTGCATATCTCATACAGCTTTAAAGACAGAAATGCAAATATCCAGTGTTAATAGCAAAAATCTTCTTTGATATAAAAGTTATAAACATACATACCCCATTCAGCCTTCATGACAAAAATGCAAAAAGTCTGAAGTCTTACAAACATTAATTAATGTACTTTTCTTATCCAGTAGTACAGATAGAAATGTAAACATCTCAACAAATCTTCAAGGTTAAAAATGCAAAAATCTCATCCAGTCTTCAAGGTAGAAAAATAAATATTTCATCGAGGGTTAAAAGCAAAAAATAAAATAAAAAATCCAGTCTTAAGTTAGCAACATGCATTGGGTCTTAGAGAGAATAATATAAATGCTACATCTAATTTCAAAAAGATAAAACACACGAACGCTGTATCCAATCAATGTTCTTTCAGCTCTAACACACAGTACAATGCATCCCATCATAATGGAATAAAAACACACAACTGCTGAAACTGCTTTTAAAGTGAAAACATGTCAAAGGTGTAAAATTGCAAGTAAAACCACAAAACTCATATTCAGTCTTAGACATTATTTTGCATGTCAAATATCAGTTTGTGTTAAAATATTTTTGCCCCAAACTGTCACGAGTTATTTTCATGTTTCCACATCGACAGAAAACGTGAGCATAATAAGATTCCTGATATTCTGTCAGATCGTTCCCCTTGAATGACAAACAGCTCTTTCTTCCTAACTGTCATGTACCATATGAGGTGTCAAAGCCTCTGTAAGTGGCATCGATCTGAAAATCCCACCGCCTGTTGCAGTAGAACATGAACAAGAGCCGGTTCTCATTCAAATTTACAGTAAAACACACATGAGTCTGAGGATATAAGCCTTTTTTTGTCGGTGGGTGAAAGGAAAGGACACCAGTGGCACGAAGCTGCTCACACTCAGGCATATGTTTGGCTTTCTTTTGTACCCATCCAGGAAACACGCAACCTTTAATGCCATGGGGAGGAGGAGGGGGGAGGGGAGGAGCAGACCACCGGCCTGTCAACACATTTTGTCAGGGACCAGTGGAGATGTGAAGGCCACAGGCAAGATGGCATCTGAGGATGATGTGTAATCTGTGTTAAAGTATAGGGTTTAATCATACTGTTTCTGCACAAAAGGAAAGATGGGGATATACGTTGCAGCAGATGAAGCCAGAACTTGATCAGACACACCTTGATTCTGCTGCTTTTTTGTCTATGTCCAAATCAGTACATGATATTATGAAGCATGTGTAAGCAACGTTTATTATACAGGAAAGTTAAGTCCGATTTTAGAACCCACCTACAAAAAAATAGTTAAAAAAATATCTGCATTTTATGTTATGGAGTGGTTTTCTAGAATGGATTGGATGTAAATATCAAATAATTTAAAAACCTTATTTTCCACAGATATAGTAACAACGAACAGCAGTACAACAGTAATAATTATTGATGTATGTAATAATTTGTTTTCCTTTTTTTTGTAATTTAACAACTCAACTATTCCTTTTAATGGACTATGTACATTAGCTGATTAGCCAAATCATGCAAAATTAGGGTAGGGCAGCCTTTGAGAACATGACCACCAGGTTATACGGTTATATATTTATGTAATATGTTTACTTTTTTTGCTGATTTATTTCCATATATTGGAGTGTCCTTTCAAATCTATAATTTATTTTTCCCCACTTATGTTCAAGATTATATCGATATTCATGAATCCACAGAATCTACATTTTTTTCTTCCCTCTTACTCAATGTGACGTGTCACCTTATATTACACAGACTTATCATGCACCAGCCTATGGAACCCCCGAGGCCTGTATGGGATGAAACTGAGAATGCAAAGGGTGGACTCCTGTCATAAATGATGCAATGCAATATCTGAATATGCACCCCATCACGAAACTGGTGGAGTCTGGTTTCCATAGAGTTACACTAAATATCTTATAAAAACATTCCCAATAATTCTGATTTTATTTTCAGTGCTTTTTTTCTTTCATCATTCAGTGTTAACGTAAAAAAAATAAAATGAATCAGTTGGATGAAAATGCACCTATTGATTACAAACATAAGATTATTGCCATAAATGTAACGTAATGCTAACCTGAGTGATGTTAGCTGACTCGCTAGCTAGTCATCAGTGTGACGTTATCACCCTGCCCCCCTGAAGGGCAGGTGAGGGTATCGTTTTTGTTTGTTTGTTCATCAGTTTGTCGGAAACTTTATGCAAAAATGACAACGAATTTCCATGAAATTTTCAGGAAAGGTGCGAAATGGTCTAGAATAGATCCTATTAAATTTTTGTGAATGTCGGTCAGTCATCAAAAATGTGTTTTCACAATAAGAGATGGGCAAATCAGGAATTTCCTTTTTATTCCTCGATGTTAAATTTTGCTTAGAGCTTCTTTTTGCCATCAGTGTTGATGTGCATTGACATTCGAACCCTGAACAACATATTTTAAGACTCCACGTCAAAGGTCAAGATCACAAAAAAGGTAAAAAAAAAATTTTGGATTTAACTTTTGAACTACCATATTCAACTAAGAGACTTCCAATGAGCACCAAAATGGTCGTCTTTCCATTCTGCATCATGTGAGTATGGATTCTGACCCATTGTTGACCCAATAGGTCAGGGGTCATTCGATCAATAGCTAAAAGTGAAAATGGACTGTAACAAAAAAACAAGTGGAGAAAGAGTTACCATTATTGACAGATAGGAAACCTGGCATGGGCATCAAAATGGCATCATAACCTTTGACCTTGAAAGGTCAAAATCAAAGTCACATTATTTTAAATGGTCGTAACTCCAAAAAGAGGCAATTATAATTGATGTTTGTTTGTTTTTATCAATTCAAGTAATTTATTCATTTAATCATTTCAGCTCAAATAGTTCTGAATATTTGATGTACTTGGTAATGTATAAAATAAAGTAAATATATGGTAGTTTAATCATAACGGAAGGAATCTGTAGTTGGAGTTCTTTTTTTTCTTCTCTACATTCCCAAAGTTAACCCAGTACTGTGCCGCCATGTGGGAACTATATGTATATACTAAAATGATCTAAGTGTCCAGCTGTGTCGTAATTGTTTATAGTTTTCCACTGATTAATGACTGACCAGTGGTGATACTCGACAGGCTAAGACACCGATTGTGGATTAACGTTTACAGAAAATAAAGAAATGAGTCAAGCATCAACCGAGTGTGCTCCTCAGGTTACCGCCCACACACTGAACTGTGTTTACAAATGTACAAGTGACGACCCACCGTCATAGTAGACGATGGCTCCAACCAGCTTGTCCTTCTTCAACATGGGGAACAGCTCCAAGGCCTTGGTCTTAGTGAGGACGTAGCTGCTCTTCAGGCACTGGATCCCAGCCACTAAGTCATACATCTTGATCCCTGCCCAGTAGTAAGGCAACTGCCACCATCTTTGGAATAAACATAGAGATGAGAAATAAAAAATGAGGCTGTTTGTGTCCATTAAATGCCCCGTTAATGGTTCAGTGTCAAATGAAACGTCCCCCTTACTTGTAAACAGGAAGCATGATGGGTAGTGGTGCAGATAAATGAGGTGCGATCTCCAGGAGGTTGGCTCGCTCGTGAAGGGCTTCTTTCACCATCATGTACTGGGAGAAGATGGATATTAAAGTGAAAGGAAAGAAAAAAGAAAAAGAGATGAAGGTGATAATGAGTTGAAGAGGAACCTGTTCATAGTCCAGCTGCATGATGGCCTTCTGTAGGTATCGAACTCCACCATGGATCAGCTTTGTGCTCCGGCTGCTGGTGCCAGACGAGAAGTCATTTCTCTCCACGAGGGCAGTCTTGAGGTCTGGAAGACACACCAGGGCACACGTCTATACACCTGCTCAGTTGACTTCATTCAGTATGAGTATTAAAAACATTCAATATAATATAATAAACTATAAATAATAACAACTCTAAACTCCAAACTTTTCTCTTTGTTTCAGTACAAAAAAATAATATTACATTTGGAAATTATTAACATTATTAACATTCACAAACTATCTGGGTTATCCAACACTTATGGTGAAGGTATATAATGGAAAAAGATTATGAGTCTGGCATTACTGTAAGAACAGTTTTCTGCATCGTATGCCTGTCAGTGATGTAGTTTTGAAATTTCAATCAGTTTATTATACCGTAATATTAGTACTTGTCTGGATAAAACTGTGTGTGAACTTATTTGCACGATTTTAACTTTCAGATAGTGTGAGACTTTCACCTGTAGTTTCACAGGGCTCCAGTTACATCCACCAAGTGAACTACTAAATACACATGACGCACAAATGCTGGTGTCTCCACACTTTGGTACTTTGTCATGAGTCACAGATTACTCAGATATTAAGTCCTTTTAAAACTAAACTTGCTCCCTTGGTATCATGTTAAAGTGTTAACTTGTGAGACACTCCTGTCGTCTGTCATCTGTAGACCAGTCACGTCAGTAGGACTAAAATTACAGGTGGAGATGTTAAACTGAGATGAATGGAAGTCTCAAATTCCCATGAAAATGCCACATTAATTCACTTTTTGACTGAAATAAGTGAAGTTAGTGAAGTGGAGCAGCTAATGAGGAAGAAGGCAGATTCAGGGTTATGGGTGATGTCATGAATGATATTTTAGTTTGTGGAATACCTTCATCTTCCAAAAATACTTCACCAAGAAATTGAGGATTTGGTGATTTTGGCAAGAAAATAAATTATTTTAGGAGGTTGACAAAGCATAAAAAATATCAGCAGTAATATTCATTGATATATTTAGCAACTTAAATTAACCACGTGTACTGTGTGTGTGTGTAATATTAGTGCTTATCTGTTGTGTCTACTCCAATAGTCCTTTTTTTGCATTACTTTTCAGTTTACTTTGTTCAAGAAAATTATATACATATACGTCATACATACGTATAAACCAAGGACATGATCCAAATATACAATAAATTTAAAAAATAAATAAATATATATATTTTTTTACACTTTTCCATACTCATTCATAAGGAAAGCGTTTAATAATAATTCTTCAATAATTTCATCCCAACATAAAGGGAATATAGGTGGAAATGAGAAATTCTACTATAACATGTGGCGCATGTTTGAGGTCAATGTATGACTGTGCGCCATCCCTGTATAAAAAATAAAAATACAAAATTAGAAATAACAATGATGTCAGTCCATTTAAATCAAATTGATGAAATAATACATGGTTTTTATGTTTGTTTGTTTTTTACATTAAATAACAGTCTTGATAAAGCTTAATGCAACTGTTTTTCAGACTATTTATTTTACTTATATAGTTTTGGATATCCTTTGCAGACAGCATTTATTTTCATAAGTAAATCTGTGAAACTCTTGTCCCCTACAGACATTTATTACTATTACTAAGGGTTTTATTATTAACTATGAAGCGCTTTAGAGGCTTTTAGGCTGGTTAAGTACACTTTACTTTCACAGGCTGTGTTTGTCTTTCATTACAGCTTAACTGTTCATTAACACCTGTTACCAGATGATCATGCCTAGAAGTAATTTCCTGCTTCAGTCATGACTCCACTGGACTTATATAGCTCCTAAAACATGCTCCATCCCCCCAGGGGCTGAGATACGACCTGTTGACAGTGATCTTACTGCGTGTGACAGCGTCTAAGGCACATCCTGCGCCCGTGGCTCCGCCCCCCACAATCAGGACGTCAAACTCTTCAGTGTTTTTCAGTGTCTCCAACTGGGCTTGACGAGAAGGGAGCTGGTCTGCAAACGGCACCTTCAACTCTGCTTCGGCCGCCACATGGGCTAACCGGGCCTGGATGCAACACATGGCAAAAAATTATAGCATTATGTTATTATTATTATAATAATACAATAGGTCATAAATGTGTTACTTTTTATGTTAAAGTGTTACATTATGTAAATGTCTGAAAATGCAGCTACCATTGATTTCTGAAACATCATAAGGGAACAATAAGCACATGACAGTGTAATGTGTTTATGTATTATTTTTTGCATTACAATCACTGCATGTGATATAACGATAATGAAGTGCAATCATTTTAATACATTATGGATTTGGACTGATAGTGGAATGAGATACAACATACAAGGGCTGTGGGTTATGATCACGTCTGCTATGTATTGACAGTTTTAATGGTTTTAATGTGTCTGACCAGTCATATTTGAGGCCTGCGTTACATTTTTTCACGATAAACTGTAGTAACTAGGAGTGTAAAAAAATACTGGTTCTGTAATATATCGCAATATTTAATTTCATAGTACTGTATTGATACTTTTAGGTGTTTATGCAAATGCTGAGATGGCAGAGGTTCTTTTTAGATGTACTTTTTCGTTTGTATTTTATTACCCTGTCACCTGTCAGGAAAAATAAGAGCAGCTACAAAAATGGCAATATTATGGGAAAGTTTAATATTTTTATCAGTTATTTCAGACAATTTAAACTGAGCAGTATACTAAATGGAGATTGACCGTGAACCTGATAGTTTGGGATTGAGACCAGCTCTTACATTTTGTCCCCCCCACCCAACACCCAAAATAAAGCTTTTATTTTCACAAAAACAAATACACAACACAATATAGCTTATATTTTTTCATCTTATTTGCATGCTTCAACTCAACAACATAAAAATAAACATATTTACCACAACATGAATTAATCTCTTTGAATAATATTTGTAGTAAAAATGTATGAAAAGCTATTTGCTTATTGTGGTGAATCCAAATGACATTTACTCCTCAGGTACTGATATTTGGCATCATTTCATGTGGTACTAGGTATTTTTTTAATGCTCCATAATTCAGTACCCAGACCAACATGTACGTTGTGTACATTTGAGAATGCATACATTTTGGCATGGTCTCTCAATTTTTATTGTAGTTTTAAGAGGTCAGGATATGAGAGTTTGATCACAACACACAGCCCTGAAGCACAAAATTACATAACAGTAACAGTGTGATCATTTTGCTGTAAATGTGTATGTATTATGACTGTGGGGAAAATGTGAAGGAACTGAAATAGGGGAAACACTGGTAGTTTTTTTTAAGCCAAAGAGGATGAATAATGCATGACAGATGTAATGTCAGTTTATTTGATCCAAGAATGAGCTTTCAATCTCAACAGCGAGATTGTTTTTCTGAAGCTATTCTTGGTAGAAAATGATGATATGCTGATGATCTTATGATGTTTCATAACCCTTAGAGAAGTGCTAAAAAAAAAAAAAAAAGAGAGAAACAGACAAAAACATACATATACCGCGGATTTGATTAGTACTAAAGCAAAGTGCTGCGTGTTACTGCTACCTGCCGCAACATGCTGCTCTGCAAACCCCTCAAACAAAAAAAAAGAGCTAAACCCATCTTTGAACACCATTTACAACCATTGTTTGAATTACAGACAAAATCACTGCTGCAATAAAAAGAGGAAAAGAAACAGCTCCCCTTTGATACGAGGATGTGGGATTTCACGTCTAATGAAATATTTATTCATTTTTCTCTTTAGCAGTTCATGTTAAATGATTGCATCAAGCTGCTTTGAAGCCACTGTGGGATTTGACTTGCAAATGGTGGCAGGCGTTTGTAATTTAGGCCTGCCACCACAAACAAGACGATGATATAATCATTGTCTATTTTTGATGGTGCATACAGACAAACACCGTAGCAGCAGAATTAAGTGCCAGCGTTGCCCCCCGTAATCAAGTTAAGTCAGTGAATGGCACAGCAAAGCCCATGCTAATGGCCAATCGGCCGCCGTCTCAGAAACTTCGCTGAGATATAGTATGTCTTTGCTAAAGGAAAAAAGACGGACATTCATCTCATCAGCATTCCAATTACTGGGATTAGAGACATGCATGATTACTAACTATTGTGAATAAAATAAAATAAAAAATTAGATTTCATCAGCGTCGGCTTCTTGCTTACCAATCCATGCTTGGTTCAGAGGACGACGATAGGTCAGAGAGGACATTATTGCACCGGGACACAAAGCAAAATTTACATTAGGGCGTACAGTCAAATAAGGCCTGGAATGTGGCTGCCCTAAAATAGAACTACAATAGGTCAGGGGTCGGAGGTCAGGGAAACACAGCTGCTGTCCTCCTCACATGAAGCTGAACCACTGTAGATGTAGAGGTTTGTACTCCTTTTATCTTCACCTCAAACTGTTGTCCACATATTGTTCTCTATTTCATGACTCAAGTTTATGGAGCTGTTGTTCCACACAAGAGTTGCTCATCAAGTTAAAAACAATCTGGACAATTTCACGTGTCAGACTTCCCTACTTACCTGTAGATGAACAGCATTGAGTGGGTTCCTGGAAAGTAATTCATAGCTAAACACATTATACAAGGGGGCTTCAAAAGTTCACGGAAAAACAACACCGTTTTGACATGGTTTAATGCATATGGTCCTCAGTTTTACATGATCGACTTAAAGGATGCATTCAACACCTGCAGGAGTGACTTAGATGGACCATATGTTGAAAAATAAAGAGCCTAACATAACCAGTTTTTGCAACTGTCCTTTTTCTGTTAATGTTTTGAAGGCCCCTCATACGCATTACAAAACATTTGAAAACATGAAAAAAACTATACAAAGGATGGGAGATTAATGTCAATAAAATCATTATATGTAAAAGACAAAGCAATATTAAACTCTAAAATGCAATAAAATGAAAACAACTTCAGACATGGAACAAGACAGAAATAATATAATACACGGAATGGTGTAAAAATGGTAAAGGACGTAATGAAAAAAAAAAGCAATATACACGGTTCTGACAAGTTTCTACAAATTAATTTAAGACTTTTAAAGACCTTTTTTAGACTTAAATAAAACTACAGAATTTAATGCCCATTTCAAAAATGTATCACTCCTAGAATTTAGGAAAATATATTTATTTACTCCAATGTCTGTCTTCATTCCCACCATTCCAAGTAATTCCTCACCAGGACCTGCCAAGTTAGCGATAATTGGTTCCTAATTTTAGTATACGTCACCCATACATCACTTCATACTAAACAGGGAAGTGTTGATTATTAAAGAATGAAGTGCGGACAAATTGTGATCAACTTAACCCATTCCTTCAGTCATTTGAATACAGGTACTCGTAAACTGAAGTGGCATCATTCAGTATGGAGTGTGTGCCCCTCTGGTGTGCAGTGCAGTGATGACACATGGAACCAAGTCTGAAGCAGAGGTGGCAAGTCACAAAGTACTTTGTTACTGTACTTAATAACATTTTTAGGTAGGTTTAGTGTTTGTTTTTCTGGTAACTCTTTTATATATATATATATATCTCCAGTCAGTCCCATTTACTGTGGAATTTAACAAAAAATACAAAAAAAGATTCTCATTTTGTTTGGTTACATACATATTGTTTAATTCATGGTACAAAAAAAGGAAAAAAAAAACTGTTTTACTTTTGTAGTTAATTTACATTCAGAAGTTGTACTTTTTTTTTTTTTTTTACTTTTACTTAAGTAAAGGAGCTGAATCAGTAATTCCACTTTTACCAGAGTATTTTTTTTCCACACAAGTAGCTGTATTTTACTTAAGAACAGAATGTGAGTACTTTTGCCTGTGAGTACTTTTGTCTGATGATCCTGTCCTGAGGATCCAATCACTCAGACAACAGATTGTACTGCAGTGACAGAGCAGATGGTGAGCCACTTCACTATGGCTCAGACCTGTGTGTAAAATGCAAATGGAAAGTTCTCTCTGTTGTATTCTAAGTTGTGGAATTTTGAGCTGCAAAAACATTGGGACATTTTCTTTGCTGCCTTCATATTGACTATTGACCAAACCTAAAGTTACCGGTCAAGCGTGACTCTGTACATGAGCTTTGACACGATGTCCTATATTAAGGGATTAGTCCAAACACTGATTTCACGCACATTGTGAATGAAAACATTAAGTGTATTGCTTTACAGCTCAGACAATTCAGCAATACAGAGAACAAGTTTACAGCAACATAACGTAAGATCTACCATAAAAAAGTTAATACCTTTTAAAGACTTTAAAGCATTAAATGAAATTTGGAAATTAAAGACTGCGAGAACTCTGAATAGAAAAAATTGTGGGTAGGTTTTTAATGAAATGGCCTGTAAGTGCAGACAGTAATGAAAGTAAGCTCAGAAAGCCCAAATTATATAGAGAGAAAGTGCCAGAATTTCTTCCACCTGACATTTTAATGGAAGGAGATTATACTTCCACAAAATAATCCTCCTCCAACATCTTCCTTACACACAGATCATTTCATCTTTAAGGCAAATAAGTTAATAAAAACAGTTTATTTCTTTTGCATTCCCTATTACTTTTTTTATAATTATTTTCTTTCTGACTGACCTTTTCCCATTTTAAAAACACTTAAAAGGGGATTTTTACTTGGTTTTGGGGGGTATATTTCAAGTTATTATATTTCAATAGGGAAAAGTGATTTGTACAATGAGTAAATTGCCAAATGAGCTCAGTCATGGAGAGAGGATTCAACATGTACTGTAAGGTTCTACTATATTGTGATATGAGATGTTAGGACACCAACTCAAGAGGTTTGAGAAAGGAAAGAAGACCTAAGTACTTAACAAAAGAAGTGGTAGTGTAAACTCATTTTAAAAAAAGAAAATGCATTCCAAACTCTAGATGGGACATGCCCTGACAGGCTGCCCCTCCCTACAAACTGGATTCACTTCAGGATATGAAAGTGCATCTCAAGGCCTTCATATTCAACATCCTGGCCTGGAATTTAAAGAATACCAATGTAACTCCAATGCAGTCTCCTCATTTGATCCTGTAGAACTGAAAACTAAAAGTGTAATTATTCAACTTACTTGCGTTTTCCTGTACTCGATGAGCTGCGACAGGCCAAAAACTGCAGCAACCGTCCCACCGCCAATAATCGCTGTCCGTTTCAGGACCTTCCTGAACGCCATGTGTCCTGCAGAGGCGAGACAGAAGAGGAAGGGTTATGAGGATCAAGAAAAAGGAAAAAAAAAAAGAAAAGAACAAAGAAACAGAATGAGGCTAGATGAAGTATTGACACAATGAAAAGAATAAAGTTTTTGCAGGGGTTAGGACCTGCACTTGTGGTTTGTCATTACTACTACACAACTATTACACCACAAATATGTCAAAAATAAATATGAGTAGAGAGTTTTGGTGTCATCTTGCAAGAAAATTTCACATTTTTCAAATCCAAATATATAATTTCTTATAATTTTAAACCTTTAGGATTAAATGTGTTTTGAAAGGCGGTAAAAGGTAGACTACAATTTGTCTATATGCCAAACTTTTAAAAAGGTACAACAAACAAAAAAAGTTTAAAGATAAAAAGTCCATGACGGTTAGTTTTGATGCTTTACACATTAGCCTTTTCATGCATTTTTAGATACCAGACATGCTTACTCCAGCCGAAATAAACAGGGGAATAGCTCCTGATGGCAGCTCAATTATTTTTGACATTTAATAGACTTTGGAATCAAACATATTGATGTGTCTAAAAACACCTTATTAATCAATATGGAAAATCAAAATTAGCCGCATGTTTAACATCAATGCATTTTATTCACTATACACTGATTAAAAATATTGAAATATTTTCTAAAAGACAGATTATGTTAAGAATTCAAAGTCATGTTACTGTTATTAAAACTACATTACTACACTTTTTCCTTACTCAATAATAATTCTTTCATAATTTCATCCCAACATCAACTAGTCCAGGTAACACAGGTGGAAATGATCAGTTCTGCTTCAATTGGTGCAATACATCTTTACTTGTTTTAATGGCAGTGTATGATTGTGCACTGTCCCTGCACAAAAAAAATTAATTTCACAATAATTTTGGTCAATTTAAATCAATATAGATTATTCAATGATACAAAGCATTTATTTGGCTTTTTTACATGAATAAACTGGCTTGAAACTGTGTAATGAAACAGCTCAGTCAGATACATTTTTTAAAATTTCAATTAATGATATGTCCTTTGCAGTATGCAGCATGTTTTGTCTTTTTTTTTTTTTTTTTTATAAAATAAAGTTGTGAAACTCAAAAATGCATCGCTGGGACTAAAGCAGATATCCACTTAACACAATGAATACAATCACTTCACTTTGACTTACTGAATGTTAATTAAAAAAAAAAAAAAAAAAAAGACCACTGAAATCTGTGACTTTAAAAATTAGCATAATTTTTCCCCCCCATTTCTTCATCATTTAATTATTATAAAAGTGTGAAGCACTTTGAGCAATCCTACAATCCTTGTTTGAAAGATGCGATACAAATATAGTTTATTATTATTATTATTATTATTATTATTATCATCATCATCATTAAAAGGCCCTATTTTTGGACTTTCAGTTCATATATATATATATATATATATATATAAACAAACTAGATGTAGAAAAGCTTTACACCTGTTCAACATAATATTATTTCTAGTATTAACATCAGTAGTAGTTAGAGTTCACTGTGGATTTATCTGACCAGTCAGTCTTAAACTTGCTGATGGACCAGTGAGTCCAGCTTTCGTGCTGTTCTCAAATGGACTAAACACCGGAACACGACACCAGCTCCAACAGAACGAGGCCATGGGTCCCAGCGGAGGATGGCCCAAACAAACTCCCTGCACCCCCTCCGTGATGCACTTTGACTAAAGGTTCCCAGGGACGGACACACGCTGAAGCAGATTCTAATGCATTTTAATAAAACACTGCTACAGATGGCACAAAGGCCAAAAAGCAGTTTGGTGAAACAAATGACCTATTACCAGTGACACACAACTGTGTCAGCCAGTAACAGCACCAGCGCCAACATTTAACTAAATATGAAATGGTAATGACCGGACTATACTAAAAGACTGAAAGAAAACTGTCAAACCTCAAGAGCATAGGAGTAAATCTAAGGGTTATCATGATATAAATACATAATAAAAGGCATTTTTCTACAAATGCATTGTTCGTTTGCCAAAATAAGTTGATTAGTGTTTTAAATGTTGGCTCAAATGTCTAAAAATGAGAAAATCCAGATTCAGTTTCAAATGACCTGATCACACAATAAGAGCTTATATTACGTTGATGCCAGTTTTTGGTATTTCATACTCTTTTCTTGCTCCAAAACTATCAAGAAAAGCACCAAACTATAGAATTAAACAGTTACACTATTTGGCAACTGACTGGATGTGGTTCTCAGACATTCTAAGTTCATTTTGTAAGCACATCATAATTGTAATTTTATTCCATTTTCTTACATTGCCCATTTTACACAGATGTGTTCAACTTCTTCTGTTACCCCAGTATTTTGTGAGATGGTTAAAGACTCACATGCACTTTGGTCTGTTTCATTCAGTTCTGTGGCTTTTCTCAGAATTGCAGCTTTGGCACTTAAAGGGTTAATCCATATTTTCTTACTTAAGGTTTGTTGTGTCTTATCCACCGTGAATAGAGCTACTGTACTCAACTAGAGTTGTTAGCACATTTCGAGACTTTTTGAGCAATTTTATATTTTTGACAACTTCTTTTCATTTGACTCGCTACATTTCAACAAAAATATGTACTTTCTATTCTTCCTATATTATAAACAGAGTTGTGTGTTAGTTTTATTAGACATCTGGAATTACCTTACTGATTAAATCAATTTTGCGTCGTTGCACATCTTCACTGTGTCAAGATTTCCAACTTAAATTTCAGTTCCAACTTAAACTGGATGAAATAATGACACATACAGAAGATGAGAGGCTTTGATGAATCCATCACAAGAGACAAATTTATGAATGCAATCTGAGTTCTTATTCTACATGACACAAAATGGGAAATAGATGAAACAAGGCAAAGCAATCAGTAAACAGATGATGAATTGCTGTGTCATAATGTTTCATAGTCTGTTCTTGACACTGAAAACTGCTTTGGAGAGAAGTTAATGTTGGCTATTTTCAGTCAACTTTTTTTCCCAGAATGTTTTGAGAAGTTATACATTAAATTGATATGACGTAAGGTTCA
>JAPTYR010000013.1:8668607-8678777 GCA_029814505.1 Siphamia roseigaster
AGCACACTTTGCACAGTGACTAAAAATGTTCATCAAGGGCCAACTATAGACATATTTGCTTTTTGAAAATGTCAGAGCCTGTACTTTTACTCTTTCACTGCAGTTAAGACAGTAAATCAGTACTCGAGTGGGAGTTTTGGTGACAACTTGCAAGAAAACTGGACATTATTCAATTCTGGATAAATAATTTCTCATCATCTTAGACCTTTAACATTAAAACCATACCTGTTCAGTTAGTCAGACAATGGACAGACCACAATTTTACTGTATACAAAACTTTTGAAATGCCAGTGGAGTCAATACATAAAAAAATAAGAACAAAATTTAATTTAGATAGTTTTGATGTTTTCTTCATTCATGTTGAAATGAATATCCTGAGATGGGGCCCAAAATGGTTTGACCAAAGCTTTATAATGCACTTAGACATAGTTGTTACTGTCTATATGGGCACTGGAATAGTTTCTGATGGCAGCTCATAATTATTTTTGACATTTAATACTTTGCAATCAAACATATTGATGAGACTAAAAATACCTTAATCAATAATGCAAATCAAATTCAGAGGCATGTTGGTCTCAACTACTCTCTGCTTAACAATGCATCCGACCATTTTCTGAAATGCTTACTTCTCATAAGGGTCATGGGGGTCTCTTAAGAAAAAGAAGTGCAGTTTTAACAACGTTGCCTGAAGCTATCATTTACACGTGCATTTGAACTTACAGATCACAGTGAATCTACAACAGCACAAAAACATTTATTGACAGGCTGTTAACCCTTTACGTGGCTGATTTTTTTTAACAATTATATATTAACAATGTTATAGAAACAGGGTATCAAAATGGATCCATCAACGTCAGGAATCATCACAGACATTCACAACGAGTGTCGGACAACACCTCTTTACAAAAATAGTGGAAGACTGAGGTGAATTTGTGACATTAGCATAAAAGACCTTAAAATGCAAGCGTTTTGGGATGCAGAGTTTTCGTGTTACACTACAGTACACTAGTCCCACTCATTTGCATTAAAAATGGGCTATGACAAATTACTTTGAAACCCTTGACCATTAATGTCTTGTGTGTAATTTTTTCATTTTGTAGATTGATCCCGTGAGACGCATTGGAACCTTATTAACAGGTATTATAACTGGCTTATTGCCAGTTTTGGTCCGCAGTCCTTATGTTTGACACCCCTTCACTGATAGACTCTCTTCTACTGACTGACACAGAGGAAATGAAGTGACATGAACTGAAGCTGCCTTGGACAACACCCCCCAACCAGTGTGAGAAATCACTGGCTCACTATGAGGAGTATGCAGTCTCATTATGAGTCAGCAGATGAGGGGATCCCCAACTGCTCCGTTTGGCACTCCTCCAATGACGTTTTTCAAACATTTCCGCTTCAAAACCACAATTTTATCTACTAACATGTGGAGTGGTTTGAGAGTAGGTTATCACAGACCTATGGTGTCAAGTCGTTGACCATTATTTGTCATCACACGAGGAAGTCGCTGAAAGTGGGATTAAATATTAGCAAACTTTATTTCAACTACCACGAATGAGCTTTACAAGGAAAGGCTTTGGTTGGATACATTTGTGTGGATTTATTTGTGGTAAAAACACAACTTCGATTTTGAGGTGACACATTTTTAGCTAAAAGAACTAAGAATGTGATATTTATCTTTGAGCTACTAGCAAAAACTCGTAGGAGCTACATTATTTTTTGGCTTGTTGCCACAACACACCTGGCTAACCACTCGTCACGCATATTAAACGTCCTATAAAGACATAACAAAAAGATAAACATGCCGTAATACATCAGATATTAACACTTACAGGATTTCTTATAGTGTTGTGGTGTAAAATTCTTTCAGGGCGATGCAGGGCGGCGACTTGGAGAGGACATCTGTTGTAGGAAACACCGTAGCCTGTGTTTGACAGATACAAACCCGGAAGATGAGCGGCCCATGTGAGTGACGTCCCCGACAGCCAATAGGAGCAAAGAGATGAACTGAGGTTGACCAATAATGCTCTGAATGAGGCGGGAAAACGATGTTGACGTAAACGCGTGGCAAGATTGCACAACACTCGCCTCCCAGCCTCCTCATCCTCCTACAGGATAATAATAAAGAGGAGAGGGGAGAAGGAGCACCAGCTGTCGTCTTCTCTGTCTGTCACCATAATGAAGAAGTTAAAAAAAACGTGGAACATATAAATAGCCTCAAATTATACTACTAGACCTAGAAGTAATGTACAAGTACTTCACACGAGGCTTTTTTTAACACCCTGTCCTGAGCAAAAGTCCAACCAACATTAAGTTTTTCTGCTTACATGTTCAAATCAATCCTGTTTTAATGAATTCAGCTGCTTTATTTACCAATTTTATCAAGATCAATCTCAATATAAATATATAGAACAATAATAATGATAAAAAATACTAATTATCTCTTAATTGGTGCACATTACACATGACAAATGTAATAAATACAATGACAAAAGTTAACATCAAAAAAGGATGTAATTAGAAAACAATGAAAAAGAATGAAATTAATAAATGGTAAGAAAATAAAACAAAAATGAAGTAAAAGACAACAGACAATGGCATTAAAAAGTGAAATAAAACAGCTGTAATATCTGATTTCACATATTTAATTTATTTTGTTTATTTTGATTTAGTTCTCCATATTTATTAAGTGGTGAAAAGGAAAACAAAATTATTGCAATCTGACTAAATGTATGTGTGTGTGTGTGTGTGTGTGTGTGTGTGTGTGTGTGTGCGCGTATAGTGTTATGAAATGTTTTTGAAAAGTTACATGCTTATTTTTTTTTCTCCACAGGGCCGAATGATCCATTTGGATGTTCAGAGGCTCCATAGTTACCGTGGAAACACTATCGTCTTCTACAACACTAATTCACCAGTACAACCCATGGAGTTGGATCACTGACAGTGGATGGAGATGATTGGTTGGATGGTTGGTTTATGTTAAGTTTATTATATAGTTTATTGAAAAAGTTACCTTTCCTTCAGTTTTCTGTTTTTGATATAATAACCATCAACTTTAATCTGAGCGTTTATGTACATCTTGATGATTCGTAAATTAAATATAGGAAAATACTTTATTTTCACTAAAAATGCAGAGGATAATATTAGAATAAATTATGATTAATCGCTTAAGCTTTCTTAAGTGACTAAAAATAGAGAATTTGAGATTTGGAAGCCACCACAAAAGTCAGACTGGGTATTTTTAGGTTAATGTAATTGCGATTTTTGTTGTTGTGATGAGGTATTCATAATTGTTCGTGTATTGTATAGTTATTGTTATTTGTGTTTTCTAGAAATGGTATCTTTGTCTCCTGTCCAGGAATTACAGATGCAATTTAGCTTTGAGGTAACTCTAATTCCGCGAATAGATGTGCATTGTCCCTGTAAAAAAAGAAAAAAGAAAAATACAGAGCCAAAGTGGTGTTATTTAGTGTGACCTCCCTTTGCATTTAACATGTTTTCACCCTTTTGTTCAGACAATATGACTTTTATGACATTAATTTTCTGATGTTGCCAGGTTTCATTCAATACATCAGATGTTTGCAATTGTTTGTGCTGTTTCTTGTCATGGGGTCAGAGGTCACACAAAATTGTGACTTTAATATTTACAACCCATTTATTGTGTGTCGTCTCAGGCTGTATGCTCTTGTATAAGAAGTAAAAGGAATGAAAAATAAATATTTATACTATTAATAAACCCAAGGTGTAGAATTCTTATTCAATAAGAAAAAAACAATGTCAAAGTGGAAACAACTTAAAAGATGATATAAAAATGACAAATGAAGTAGAAAATAACAGTAAAAGCTGATTTGATTGTAAAGAATATGCACCACAATATTTGTAATTTTGTCACTGACATTATAAACTGATTTACAAAAAATTAGATGTGAAGTTCATACAGTTTTATGGTTTTATATTACATTAAATATGATCTAATATATATGTAATATGAAGTTCCGTTTACATTCAAACAGCTCCTATAATGTCCTTCAAAGGCGACTTTTGACATTTCACAGCCTGGAGTCGCTCACATATGTACTGCAGTAAAGTGTCTTTTTACACAAGTATATAGTGTGTATTTGTACTGTAATAGGAGATGAGGGTTTTGAATGTGAAAATATTGCTCCTCAGTCTATGTTTAGCCTGAATATATGTTAGAAAGTGTTTGCAGAAGGTAATTTTGCATGTAATTACACCACAATACATACACTTTGTCTTGTTTAAAACTCTGAAAAACACCATATGAGGGGAAAATACAAGAAAATACCACAAGCATTATTTCCACATCTTTGTGCCCACACCAGTCAATGACCCACACATACACACACATATAGGCACTCAACTCCACCCCCTCTGTGGCTCGTGCGTAATAGGGTTTGGCACAGGGGTACTCACCACGTAAACAAAAGCACATTGTCGGTGACACTGGCAGCCACTCTGCAAGTGGAAGAACTGAACACTTATTTCCTTTGCTTTCCATACACAGAGAGAAGACTTTTCTACAAGACCAAGCTTTGAAATACAACAAGGCAAAGTCCAGCAGAGATGGAATTATCTTTTACTATTTTCCTGTACTGGATGAAGTTCTAAGGTATGGTATATTTTAGTTTTATTGCAGTATTGTATGGAAAAGTGATGGAAGAAGCTTGCAAATCATGTTATTTTTTATTCCATGGCAGGGCTAGGCTGAGAGTAAAATAAGAAACCTTGAACCTTCAGGTAATGTCATCTTAAAGTACTGACATGATAAAGCATTGTTAGCCTATAATTTAAATACATTTCTGTTGACAAGTGACTTTTTTATTTTATTTTATGTGTGTTTTTATGCATGGTGCACAGACATTCCCATACACTTAAAAGTATGTACTCACAGAATTTGTCCATGTACACAGTGGTCATGCCGTGCGTCCAGACCCAGTGCGGCTCCTCTCCGCAAGGCGCCATCCCGGCCTCCCAGAGCCCCGGCAGGGAACGCAGCTGCGACTTCCTCACTCCAGAGTTCGTCAAGTTCAGCATGGACCTCGCCAACAGCGAACTATCGGCCGCCACGTCCACCCCGGGGTTCGGGGGCCCTTTAACGGACGCCTACAGCTCCAGCTACGACGTGAAACCGCCGTGTCTCTTCCAGATGCCCGTCCAGGGAGAGCTCCCGTGCGTAAAGGTGGAGGACGCGCACGGGTGTCCGCGCTACCAGCCCGCTCAGCATCCTCCGCATCAGTCCGACGACCTGCTCTCCCCCCCGGGTTCAGTCTACTATTACCGCCCTCCATCCCCTCACACGCCTCTGCCATCAAACTTCCAAACCGCACCAGGACACTTATGGGAAGACTCGGGCTCTTTGTACAATTTTCGCCAGGACTATCTGGCTGCGGCGCACAGGAAAAACGCACTCTCCAGGTTCTCCCTTTTTTCTCTCAAACACGCGCAGCACGGCGGTCAGACCTTGTCCACGTGCCAGATGAAATTTGACGGGTCCCTCCACGTGTCCATGAACCTGGACGCGCACCAGCAGTTGGACGGTTCCGGGGTTTTGGGTTCCACTGGGCTGGCCAAGCAGGCTGGAGTGGGCTTCTCTCACCCTCTGCAGCTCACCCACGGCCACCACTTCATGGACTACCACCAGGCCGCCTCAGCCCCGAGCCGTGGACCGCTCAGTACGGAGGGACTGTGTGCCGTGTGCGGGGATAATGCCGCGTGCCAACACTACGGAGTGCGCACATGCGAGGGATGCAAGGGATTCTTTAAGGTGCTTTTCTATGAAACTACTGAGACCCTCCTCTGTAGGGGAGAGGAGTTCCACAGATTTACTTAGAAACAAAACAAAAACACCTAAGTCCACAGGAAAGGATGTTCCACACAAAAACATACATCTGAAACTGGTTCCAATCAAGACAATTATTTACTGTAAAAACATCGAATAAAATTAATCAACTTTTACTTTCCTGGATCTCAGGTCAAAGTTGCATTCCTCCAAGTTGAAAAAGCAGCTGATAAAGTACCAGCTGAGAAAAAATATGAATCAAAGTAATCAAAATTATAAATCTAAGCATAGTCATTATTTTTCCTCTACATTTTCAATTCAATTCAACTTTATTTATAGAGTACATTTCATCCACACGGCAGACCCAATGTGCTTCACAACAGGTATAAAAAAAAAACAAATCAACAAAAGACAAGGGGCTTTACAGAATTAGTTGTAGGATGAAAATAAACAACAGTCAAATAAACAGTAGAAGAAGGAAATGGGGAGCATTTATAGCCATAGTGTTATTAATGAAACTCTAATTTAGGAATCTAATATAAACAACCCTGGATCCATGACCAGTCCTCCTAAATTGATCATTCTGCTTCAGATTCACGTTTCGGTCTCTTGACACAATGCGTTTTAGGGCCAAATGTCCTGTATGAAAATGTCCACTGACGTGCTGTGAATAAAATTCTCCCCCTTTTATGCCTCTGGAGGAGATTCCCCAGGGGGGTGTTTCTCCAAATTATGAATGACCACGACCCTGTATTTACCCAGACTGCCTCTGTCCGCCTGCTGAATGCCTTATACCCACCTCCGATGCCCCACAGGAGCAAGAGTGCTGCTGTTCATTTTCAAAGAGTCATTTGCAGATTTTTGCTTTAAAAGACAAGGTTTCAGACTCTTAACAATACAGTTCTTTAAGTAAAGGAGTCCTTTGTTAAATACTGTGTTCTAAAAAGACTTATTGTTCTTTCTGGTTCCTCTTGTTTCCATATTGCGGAACAATTCTTTTGGTGCTTGAGAAAACCCCTCCAAAACATCTCCCTTTGGCGCCAGATGAGATCATAAAGCCTCTTTTTGTTCTCGTATAATGATCCCTTTGAGAACAGTTCAATACATTTTGTGTGAAATTTCAACACTAAAAAGGTTCTGGAGGGCCATTCAGGATTTTATTATGCCACCATTTTGGCTCCATTCACACTCACAGAGGTTTTACAGTATTTAATTTTCTAAATGTAAAAGTTCATAACAAAATGATTGTGTTTTTTAAAAGAAGCCTAAGACGATGGCTCAAAGTGCAATGGTTTTCTATCATTACACATCATGGTAATCGAAGCTCATCTTTTCTTCTTTGCAGCGGACAGTGCAAAAAAATGCAAAGTACGTGTGTTTGACGACCAAAAGCTGCCCCGTGGACAAACGAAGAAGAAACCGCTGCCAGTACTGTCGCTTCCAGAAGTGCCTTGCGGTTGGAATGGTCAAAGAAGGTGAGTAGATCCACCTCAGCACCGCATTTGATGTTTGACAGAATGTAGTTTAATTCCAGTTATTGCTCAAGGTATCATTACCCAATTGTGAAACTGTTGTCGTGTCTTGCAGTGGTGAGGACAGATGGCCTTAAAGGTCGAAGAGGTCGTCTGCCATCTAAACCTAAAGTTGTTCTGGACTCGACATCTTCGTCTGTCACCACCCTCCTGAGCGCCCTCACCAGGGCTCACATAGAATCCAACCCTTCACCGTCCCGTCTCGACTACTCTAAAGTAAACCAATCTAATTGCTACAATTTACCCCCTTGTTTTATGTTTCTATGAACCTATGAGATAAATGCAGTTTGATATTTAAGAATCTATAAGTTTTGTATCTTTTGGTTTATTGAGTCCAGGGCTTTGTCTCAAGGAGCTAGAGTTGCCAACTTTTGGTGTTTTCAAGGCTAAGACAGGAAAGTACAGGAAAAGGAACTGGAAGTTGTTTTTATCATCTTCACACACACATACTCCGATTTCTGGAGTTATCAAATAATTCAACAGCACAATGTGATCAGACAAGAGCAGTCATCTGATTATAACAAATCAGATTAACACAATACTACCATGTCTTCACGCATGTGTATCTGTTATTCTGATTTATTTAATTCTTTTATGTCTGCAAATGTAAGAAATGGTACAAAAACTGAGAAGTGACAATAACAGGAAATTGTTGCATGACTCTCAAACAATAAAAAATAGTTGTTTTTTTAAAATTTAAGTCCCAAATATAAAAAGTGCTGTGTTCGTACTGATAAAAATATGTTTTAAAAATCTAAAATTTGTTCAAAACTCTATCAATGAGGCTTATATCGTCAGAAGTGATGGCTAGGGGTATTTCCCTATCCCTGAATGCCATCAGTCCTTAATGTCATGGCACGGCGCATCCCCAGGCCATGACCTTTCATTTGCACTTGATTTAAAGTCAATCTGACAAATAGATCCAGAGATATGAACAAGAGTGTTTCGTGATTTTAAATTTTTGAGCGCCCCCTTGTGGACAATCTAGAAATGGTAAATCGTCCAAAATTGAATCTGTTCTTCCTCTACATGATATTGATATGGAAAACATGGAATTTATAACCCGAATATCTTTTAAGTAATTGCGTTAACACAAAGGATATTCAGCGGTGGCGGAGCTGGCAGCGCCCGTTGGATCAAAAACATAATATTCCCAACACTCCGTTCGGGGATATAAATAGTTCTAGCAGCATTTTTTTTTTTTTGTCTTTTTTAGTGTCTTTAGTTTCAGTAAAACCATAAAAACTGTCAGATACTTCATATGATCATAATTTTTGAGCGATGTGGTTCTAAGGTAACATAAGCCACTGAAATAGTATAAGGTAACATTAATAATAAGATGTCCTCAGTTCACATTGTCATTATTTTCATCATCAGTTTCCACAAACTTAAAATGTCATAATTTTTCCTGAACATTCCATCACTGTTAAGTCACATATATTAGATGGTACTGCAAGATGTTCTTAAAGACATATGAATATCAGCATGTTCTCTTACTGTAGTTCAAGGAGAATCCTGGAAGCCCGCTTGGAGACGATGCCCAACATGTTCGTCAGTTTTACGACCTCCTGACCAGATCCATGGAGGTGATCCGGGGTTGGGCGCAGAAGATCCCGGGCTTCACCTCCCTGCCCAAACACGACCAGGACCTCCTTTTCTACTCAGCCTTTCTGGAGCTTTTTGTTCTTCGACTGGCCTACAGGTACAGTATCAGCTTGTCATTTTCTCAATTTACAGATAACAGTGGATTAACAAATACACAAAACAGTAAGAGGCAGAATAGTGTTAAAATTGTACTTATTTTCCTTGTTCATATTTGTTCTGGTGATTCACATTGTTTTGTGAAAAGACAGATTGTAACTGCACATACTTTCTTAATATAATTTTACTTTTTTCACATTAAACCAAGCAATAAATGAATAAATAAAAATGGAGTTGTCATTACTTGTAGGTTATTATGCTATTTCAGAGAGAAAAATATATCTGAAAACAAAATTAACCCAATTTTAAAGAGCTTATATTTCTTTAAACCCACTTTACTCTTTGATTCATTTATTTGTGTATTTGGACTCCAATAGTTCATAAAGGTTGGATTTGAGTTATAATGTCAACTTTTTATTATTTTGAGTGGATTTCTAATCTGTTTTAATTACTTCTTAATTTGTTACATCTATAACTAGTTACATTTTGGCATTTGCACATAAGGGAAAGAGTTCTAATGAGCATTTCCCAGAGTACAACATCATTGTTTATCAGCAGCAGCAACCGGAGAAAACACTGAAACTATCTTCAAACTTTGAGCAGTTCACCGAAAATGTTCAGTTTTTGGTTGAAGGGGACAGAGCAGCTCAACCAATAACCTAGAGGGGGTGGGGCCTGAAGTGGCTCATGTGCATTTAAAGGGCCAGCGCTCAAAACCACCTCTCTGGTGTCATTAGTCAGAAACAGGGATGAAGATAGACCTGTGGAGTTGAATTAAAGAAGAATTCAGACCCAAGCAGAACATGTACAGTTTATACACAGGGAAATGTTTGAAAATGCATAATTCCATTTTAAAAAAGCAAACTATTACTCCTTTCAGGGTAACAGTGTATTTTAATGGTCCAACGCACTTAAGATCATTTTGGGCTGAATGTAAAAGCCCCTGAACTAAAATGAGTTTGACACTACTGTGATCCTTGTTCCAGCTAAACTGCTGACCCAGAGCTGAGATATTTTATTTCATAGGCTATTTTTATTTAAGATATTTTTTTATTTAAATGCACATTTTATGGAGCTTGGTTTTTTTAAAGGTACTCCTGTTGTTATACATCATTTATCTTCACTTAAACAAAT
>JAPTYR010000013.1:8695309-8710393 GCA_029814505.1 Siphamia roseigaster
CTTTTTTTCTTCTTTCTTGTTTTGATCACATTTAATCCAGCACCTGTTTGATTTGGATGTGCGCGCACCTCTAAACGCTACTTGTGCACACGAGACAATAAGGCACATTTTTTGCTGGATTTTTGGATTTTGGATTGTACAAAAATCTGCATTTATTAAGACTTAAAGTAAAAGCTCGGCTTACATTTTAGAAGATCCCTGATCAGTTAGAAATAAATATTTATTAATTTATTTTAATAATAAGATGTAACTCATGTTTACACTGTTAGATCTCTACTTTTTTCTGTACCTCCAAACCATATAGAGAGTAAATGATTCCATAAAAGAACAAACACTACTTTAGGGGTTGAGGTAAAGTCAGTTCTTTGCTCCTTCATGGCAAAATGTCACGTTATACGTCGTCATAAGAAAAATGTCAGTCAAGTCAAGTGGATCTGTCAGGTCTGTGAATGCTGAGCACAGCGTGAAGAACATTTACTTCAACCATCCGGGGTTTCAATTACAAGTAGGTCCAATTCATCTTCAGCTCAGACAATAGTATAGACTTAAAGCTTGGATGGGCATCAAACACTCACAGTTGAATCATCATTAATTTTGTTTTGTTCTCAGTTGCAAAAAGGAGTTGTTTTGAACATGTTCCAGCTTTCATTGGTGCCTCTGGTTGCTTCCTTTTCATAGTAATATCAGCCAAGGCTCGTAGGGATTGGAATATCTAGCAAAATATAACAAACTTACACAAGATAACTTCTGAGAAATTAAGTGAAAATGAATAGTCAAACTGGTGACCATAAAACGCCTCTGTAGCGTCATGTCACATGAAATTATCCCGGAGATAATATCCACGATGCAATCACAAAATAAATGTCTCATTGTTGAAAAGAGACAAAAGCGAGGTGTTGAAAATGACCATCTGCCTGGTTCTTGAATTTCTATGAAAGCTTTTACTGTTTCCGTAATAAATCAATGGTTGGATGACACTGTGTTCTGCAAATGCTGCGTTTGTTCTAAACCAGGTGAATAGCAACTTTTAAAGTCCTCATTGTCATCATCCTGAAGAATATGAACAAGTTAGTCACAATATGTAAGCCCACTCTTCCCAGCTTTGATGATTGACTTCAGTGTCGCTGTTATAAAGAGATATTGGGGAATTGTATAACCCTCAGGCTGGGAGAGCTGCTAACAGGCATATTCATATTTCTTGAAAACCTGGAGAGAATTTATCTTTTTTTCAGGTGGACTTTGCTGTTGGATTAAGATGTGATAAACTTAATTGCCATAGAGCTTGGCAGCAGGGAGTCTTTTCCCTGTAAGAATATCTTTACAAAGCCAGGATTGCATATATGGATCTAGAAAAGCTTACAGCCATAGTGGGATTTCTTTTACACTGTATGTATGTAGATCAAGGGGTCTGCATTCAGGCCGCATTTCTACATGTAATTCCATGTGTGTGCTCCAGCCTACAGATGAAGCTTATATGTACAGCAGGGATTTAAAGTCAATTTTAGGTCAGGGGCCACATAGAGTATGGTCAGACCAGGAGAATAATACCAGAGAAAACATTTAACTGAAGTAATGTAACATTATGAAAATGTTTAATCTGGGTGATTCTATAAAACTGGGTTCATTTTGGTATCTGGAACTTTACCAGCTTTTTAGACCCAATAGTAAAAAATAAATTTAGACATGTTTCCTCCCAGGATGTACCTCCTGATAACCTCAGATAAATGCAAAAAAAAAATATTTATACTCTTGCTCTGAGCCATCCCATGAATTTTGAATAAAATATTGGAACCAAAACCAAGGTTTCTGCAGGTATCAGCAAATCTAATTTAATACTTTTTAATGCCCCTCTTAATGCATATTTTAACATATTTAATGCCCCTGTCCAACTGCAGATTTTTTCATATACAGGAGTGGAAAAACTGTTTTGAGCACCCTTAAAACTTTGCATAATCTCAAAAAATATTGAAATATTTGAATAAAAATCTTTATGTTTCAGAAGGTGTGGCTGCATCAGACAGATATTAACAAATGCATTTTTTTGTTAATTGTTATTAAGAAAAAATTCTTGGCACTTTCAACATGTCATGTCCTGGATATGTTTCATTATCTAGTGAAACATCCACTTTTGACCATGATACAACAGTGCACATGCAGAAGGAGCCTGTGGGTTTGGAGAATGGAACAATACTTCACTGACCCAACATGGATTCTTAAAGGGATACATTACATTAAAATGCATGGGCTGTCCAAAAACTTTTTTAAACCACTGTATGGTTTTGTAATATATATATTTAGTGTATTTATTAGGATTTAACCAGGCTCTGGATAGGTCCTCCTTCAATCACTTCTGCTGGAACTTGCATTTTCCCCATTTTTGTGACATTTGCTTATATTCCCTCCGCTCCTTTGCGGCAGCATGAGCACACTCACAGCATATTGTATTCCAAGTATGCAGTGTTGTGCCTTCGTGTATTGGCCATGAACAATAACTAATTAAAGGGTTCCACCTTTCAATCATTACACTATACTTCCAATCAAAATTATTAAGTGTTTATATAATCAAAATAAATAGCGAATAACCATGCTTTTTTTCATCAAGTGTATTTAATTTTTTAATACCTCTGGACATTGAATTTAATGCTTTTTAATGCCATTGAAGGCTTTAATTTTCACAAAATCTATTTAATGACTTTTAATGCTTTTTAATGACCTGCAGAAACCCTGAATAGGGCCAAAACTGGGACAGGAAAAGTGACCTAGGTGTCTTGAAAAGATCACTTGAAATGATCTTAAATACTGCAAAAAAAAAGTGTTAAATGTGATGATCCTAATGGGTTTTCTAATCTCGACGTGCAGGTTTTTCATGAATCTCCATCTCATTCCAGGTTTTATATGTAACCCCTCGTGTCCACTTGCGTTACATGCAGAAGACAATAAGCAAAGAAATGGCAAAAAGTCGAAGCAGAGATAAAGAAATAGTTTAGGAAGATGTGAGGGAAAATGAAATCCCCAGGCCTTCGAGGAGAGGGTGACAAAACACAACACTTGAAAAAGATCTCCATCATCCATCTATCTCAAACTATCTCCCGTTTCCAAAAGATACTTAGGGGGCTGTTTGAAGAGGAATGAGCGGTTCAGGGGATGGAGTTCTGGGCTCCAGACGACTCAGAGCTCTGTTTGAGGATTAGGAGTTTACATGGAGAGCCGGAGACCTGGTGCGATGAGCTCCGATGAGCCACTGAGGGGGCCGGGCTGAGCTACGTATTCCCCTAAAGAGTGATGGACAGGCGGAGTTCAGAGGCAACGCTAACATTTATGTTGTGGAAACTGCATTTGACGGACAGGACGGACATTTACTACAACTGTCTGCTCTAAGCATCTGGATAAATGATGCAAAAACATGGTGTCAGCATCAATTTATTCACAATTATAGGAAAATAATTTGTTATTTTTAATTCTCTTTCAGTTCTTATGTGCAATATCCTTGAGTGCAATGTGTCATTTGTTTACATTTCTTTATAAGTCACTGTGCTATTGACTTTTCATTGTTGTTATACTTCTATACTGCTTACATCCTTTGACTTTTTTTCTAATTATTTCTTTTAATCATTTATGGTTGCACTCTGACAGACCTCTGCATAATAATTCCAGTGTACGTGAATGTGTACAAATGGCAAATAAACCTAATAACAAAAATCTAATTTGATCTAATCTAGTTGTTAATAAAATATGTTAAGTCATGTGTAAATGTTAATTTCTCTTAATACATCCAGTGACACAGACACGATGGAATGATGTTAGTTAATAAGAGTTAATAAGTGCTTAAAGAGTGATTTATTAATTCCAATACGTCATTGTTTTTATATCAGATCCGAAAGCCATGGAAAACCTAACCTGATTGTCATCATCTGGCTGCGATCGCTAACCTACACGCTAGAGGGCGTACCAGATGGCGTGAGTCAGGTTATGGAAAACCGTGGTTTACTGTCAAAAAATGCACAATAAATGACTGATGGTAGTTTTTGCTTCAGATCATGACCTGCAAAATATTAAAAACACTGACACGTTATTGTAATTGTTAATAAGGCTCATAGCTCATAAATGCATAGTTAAGGTTGATAAGTGCTTAATAAAACATTTATTTTCAATCAGGTACTGTTCTAATACCAGATCCTGTTCTTGAAAATAGCATAGTTTACCGTTATTAACTATGCATTCATTAACAGTTAATTACATACTTTAACAATTAATAATGCGTTACAAAAATAACACTTTACTGAAATTAATGAATCAGCTATATCTATTATTAAGTGCATAATTAAAATCACATTTCATCTTAATAAAGTAACAAGATGTTCTGCAACTGCAATTAAAATGAACCCATATTCCTCCAGTGCAGCATATGAACTATTTAAGTCTCCATGTCTTATAATCTATTAACACATTATAATGTTAATATGCAGCCTTAAAAATGTAAAACAGGTTTATTATCCATTAACCATCACTTACTATAAAACTATAAACCCTTAATAGATGAAATCATGGAGCTCAGCATTACTTTGAAGGAAACCACTCAAATGACTGAGCAGGGTTCTCACTCTTTTAGTGAAACATTTTCCAAAACATTTTAAGCCACTACAGAGACAAGTTATTACATCACACACTAATCCATCCCCTCTCATTCTTTGGAAGTGTTCTTTTCAACAACTGTAATTTGTATTTACCCAGATTGTTTCTATGTTTATTACTCAAACATTTGATGCACAGTCTATGGCTGTAATTTATCTATGAAAAATAATAACAATTTGTTTTTAGACAACATCGTTGTTGAGTTTTTCAATTATATTATCCACACAAAAATAGTCAGTGCAGATATAAAACAAGAGGCCAAAGACACATGAATGGAAGGCTGTGCAACATGCAGCAAAAATCCCGCAGTTTCCAGTCCTTCACAGATAGAACACGTCATTGCGATCAGCCAAATATACAAAAACACAAACCAACATAGACAAGCACACAAACAAACAGTGCTGTCCTCGACAAAAACAACCACAACAACCAGGAACAAAAGGCAGGGGATAGGAATATATCATACCTAAAAAGAATTATATACATAAGAAGTAAAAAAAGGGGGAATCCCCCCAGAGACACTATTCAGGTTTGTTTTGTTTTTTCCCCCTTTTTTTTTTTTCTTAATGCCACCACAGTAGCATCATTATCATCAAGTTGAATTATTATGAATTAATCATGCAGCAGCATCTAAAACTGACCACAATGAACATTTGACAGATAA
Organism: Siphamia roseigaster; assembly: GCA_029814505.1. Lineage (NCBI taxonomy): Eukaryota > Metazoa > Chordata > Actinopteri > Kurtiformes > Apogonidae > Siphamia > Siphamia roseigaster. Next base: position 8,700,606 of record JAPTYR010000013.1, read on the forward strand.
ACAGCACCAGTGTTTCAGTTTCACACTCACAGTCTTTCATGTCTTTTTTGGGTTGTGATTGTCTCTGTCAACTCACCATATATTTTTAATTAGTAAGTTTTTATTAAAATGTCTATCAATTACTAGCAATTTCAGGGGATTCCATTTGAATTCCAGGCGAGCCCATGTCAGGTCCCGACCCCAAAGTTGAAAAGCACTGATTTACCTATTTCCAGGACATTTGACCTTTTTTCCTCATTTTCCATATGTTTTCAAAAGCTGGAAAATTGGTCAATCATTTTCCAGGTTTTCCAGGATGCATGGGAACTCTGCTTACATCCAATGACATTAAAAGGCACAAATACACTACAAAATACATTCAAGGTCTAGAGAAACTGTGACCACTTTAAAAAAAATAAAGTGACAACTCCATATTGTAATAATAATGATCCCTTGAGTTTGGACTAAACTGGAAAGGATGGGTTGTTTACAGTGATAATGGCTCCATCTAGTGGATGCTACATGAATGACTATTTGATGAAATAGAACCTGCACAAAAAAACAAAACAAAAAAGTGACACTTTTTTCAGATTTTGTTAGAGCAAAGGTTCCCAATGTGGGCTACATGTACTCCCAGGGAAACCTGATTTTTTTTTTTTTTTATCCAATAAATATGTCATCATATACTAAATAAAAAATAAATAAAGAGAATTATTGCTAAAATATAAAACACAATAAATACATTCATGAAATTGATTTATTGTCAATGAATTGTCAATCAGCTTTGGTAATATTTGAAGAAAAGTTCTATTTTATATCATTTAAAATAAGTTTGTGAGTAGACAAGGAAATATCTCTTGTTGTTGTTGTGATTATTATTATTAATGACCAATTAATTTTTATCAATGAAAGAGGGCACTTTTAAGTTTAGATTTTGAACACGAAATTTACTTTAAAAATGTAATTTTTTAACATATTACAGGTAAATATATGTTGTCGGTTTATAAAGTTTTGAAAATATAAACAGACACCTTTGATAAAGGGAAAAAAAATTGTTTTGGATTCATTTAACTGAAGCCTTGCACCCACATGCATGTTTTACTTTACATTAAATGGTAGTAGTTTTGTCCCCAGCAAAGCATGATATTCCTTTTTACATTTTATGTTTCAGTATTTGTCCTAATAGAATTTTCTTCAAAAAAGTCTTTTTTTCATGAGCTTAGAAAAAGACGGCAGGTTTTTTTCTGTTTTGTGACAATGCAATTTGCTATGAATCTGAGTGAATTTTCAAAGAATTCACTCTGAATATTCAGGAAACATGACAAGGACTCCATCTGTGAGGCCAAACACTGAACTGCAATTGATGCACAATAAAACATAAGTATGCATTCATTAACACTTAATTATGTAGAAGAATACTTTATTAAAATGAATTGATCAGTTCTCATTTATAGTAAACTATAGTTGGATAAAACTTTTACTAAGCACTTATTAACAACTAATTACGCACTTGTTAACCTTTATTTACTGTGGAAATGTGTCAGTAACTTAACATTTAATATTTTTTCGCCTTGATATTTTGCAGGAACAGAATCTAAAGCAAAAATGACCATGTTAAGGAAAATTAATCATTTATTGATTTGATACAAGAGCAGTATTTTACTGGCATGAACAAATCATTAATTAAGCACAAAGTAATTCTTTAATTGGCGTTCCATTGTCATCTATGTCATTGCATGTGACACATACAGTTGCCAAAAGAAATGATTAGACCACCCCTTGTTTTCTTCAATTTCTTGTTCATTTTAATGTCTGGAACATCTAAAGGTACATTTGGACAAATATGATGATACCAACAAAAATAGCTCATAGTAGTTTAATTTCAGAGCTGATATCTATTGATTTTCCATGTTTTTTATCTCTCTGTTTTAGTCACAGGATACACAGGAGTTAGGACTTGATTACATAACCTTTGTTTTTTATGACTTTTGATGGACTAATGATTTTTTCCACTACTTTAGACAAAGAAATAAATCCTTATGTACTAATTATTGATTAACCTTATTAATAATTAACACATATACATAACTGCACTTTTTGCAGCTGCAGTATCTTATGTTAAAAAAGTACTTTATTGAAAATTCAACTTTTACCAAGTATTTATTGACCACATGAAGAAGAAATGGCATAGTCTCAACTTTATGGGACTTCATGGTAAAAATATGTTGTATATTTACAATATAATTTTTTCCCTTTGCACCACAGCTGAACACAAAATGAGTAGATTTGGGTTTTTTTTCAGTACTTAACTGCCTCTGTTCTTACTCATATTTACATTCTGTCACATCCTTTTTACAATTTATCCACTTTACCACTTCATTCATATACTCACAGGTTATTTATAGTTGTTCTTACTATTATTGAATACATATTATATTTCTTTTCCATATTTTTTTTCTTAGATTTCTTTGGTTTTATAAAAGTGTTAAAAGTGTCACAGTGCTGTTCCCATTATGCCTGTAGTTTCTTAAACCCAGTTAACCCTGCTACCAGCCACGGCAATGACGTGACACTTGCAGCAATATGCACATCCTATACATCCAGGTAAGTAGAAGAACAGCAGGTAAAACTCAATAAAACCGATGTTTGGACAATAGACCACAATCCAAGCAACAAGCACTTAAATGGGTAAATATCTAAACCAAGCTAATAGTGTGAGACCAGTATATTGTATGTCATGAATAACTGAATAAAACACACCAATGAGGCAAACTTTGCAGCACTAAACTAAAACTAAGTAGATCTGGCAATTATTTCTTTCTGGCAGTTATTTCTACTGATTAAATTACTACTGACATTATAAAGCTAGGATCATGAATATTGAATTACATGTGTGTTTTTCTGATCCTAACTTGGTTTAAATGACTGAAGCTTCTGCTATTAAGTAATCCATTGTTTTGTGTTACATTGAAGTGAATCCCTCTAGAAAGAAATGGCTCAGAGTTTAACATTGCACCGTGGAGACATAGAACTTTTTTTTTTACTTATGTATAAACAGTCTGAAGGACATTTCCAATGGCTGTGTGTGCAAAGACAACTGACCACAGCATCATATTAATATGACTGGAAAAATATTGATTATTACACTATTCTTGCAGTGGCTGCGTGGCCTAATGGATAAGGCGTCTGACTTCGGATCAGAAGATTGAGGGTTCGAGTCCCTTCGTGGTCAATAAACTGTAATGTCCTTTTCACCAGTATTACTTCAAAATAGGAAGCACTGCAATCAGCTCTCCTCCCAGCTGCAAAGACTTTAGTGTGTGGGCTGTAAGTGACTTCTTGCTATCCAAACACATGGGCTCAATTATAAAACATGTCCCAGTGTTCTTATAATAGTTATTTTTTACACAACCTCTAATGCAGAGGTCTCAAAAATGTGGCTGTTCTTGCCTCTGGGATAAATTTGTGAAATGTAAAAATTATACTGAACATATTAATCATTTTAGTTCAGGTTCCACATACAGACCAATTGAATTTCAAGTGGGTCAGATCAGTAAAACACTATCATAACAATGTTTTGCTCTTTGTAGATGTAATCGTTTTCATGCTACTATAATGTATTTACACTAAAACAAACTATTGTTTCACAAAAATGTGAATAACGTGAACAAATATGAATATATGAAATGTCTGAAAGGCAGGTTCATCAATATTCTGCCTGTTATTAAATGTTTTGTGTATTTGTTGATCCACTGTGATCTGTAAGTGGCATTATACCTATATAAATGATAAACTGAGATATAATATTGTTAAAATTCCAATTCGTTTTCTGAATAAATTTCAGTTGATTCATGTAATCCACAATTGATACTTGGTAACTGTAAACATTTTCATCACATAATTTAAAATTTTCACTCTAAAACATAGGGAAAATATTAGATTTGACATTATTTCTATATTATCAAGGAATTATTTCAGGCTCACTTTAGATCAAATATAGCTCAATGTGCCCCCTGAACTAAAATGACTTTAATATCCCTTACTTTATTTCTTTGATAACACCAAGACTGATTTTAATCTGTATGTGTGAGACAATAACACGCATGCACGCACACACACTTATTCTGACTACAGTTTTTATCATTTTCAGATTCCTTGACCCTGAAAACCTATTCATAGACTTTAAAATCACCTTTCTATCTGTTATGGTTCCAAAGATATTGAGGAAATTACATTTTTCAATAATAGCAGTCAGCTGTGATCCGGATCGCCCCCAAAATCTAATCACTTGTTACTTGTGCCCTTCAGGACACTGAAAATTTCGTCAAAATCCGTTCATCCGTTCTTTTTGAGTTACATTGTTATCAGACAGACAAACTCAGATGATTACATAACCTCCGCTGGCAGAGGTAACTAGCACATTTATCATTTATTTTCCTATTGAGCTTTTTAAAGTTTCTAAAACTTAGTACATTTAAACTCTAAAAAAATATGTAGGCCAGTATCATCTTTACATTATATTAATATTTGATGTGTATTTTATTTAATTTCGCACATAAACAGCCAATGAAAATGTCCTTCACAGGCTGACTGTAGATGTTTATGCATTAAAAATACTTCAGAATATGGGCTTTTGTACTTTTACTTCAATAAATCAGTTGAATCAGTACTACAACGTTTACCAGAATCTTTTCTATAATCACAGATCTGTACTTCTACTTCAACCACCTCTGTTGCTGGGTGTTTCTTTTACTATGAAAAGGCCAAACAGGAACCAGGTTTAACCTTCAAGGAGAACAGACGGAAAAAATAGACAGTAAAAACAGCTGTGGGTGGCTCCTCCTCCTCTTCTCAGGGGGGTGGAGCCCCTGCAGTATCTATAAATATGTGTGAGCGACATACTGCCATGACTCCTCTCACAGAGATCTCATTATAGGTGCACTGTGAGAACCTGCACAGCTGAAGGTTTTTCTGAAAAAAGGGACAATCACAGCAGCACAATGGTGAGTAATGAAGTGGTTTTACTATTGTCATCAGTTGAAGCGGATTTATTTGTAAGCTAATGTGAACCATGACAAACCCAAACAGGAAATTGTGCTTGAAGAGTGACAAAACCCAGCAACTACAGTCATCCTCTTGTAATAATGCTGTATCTACTGGTTTCCCTCCATATTTCTCTGAGTTTGAGCTCAGTTTTTCCTCTGTTGGCCCCAGGCTGCTTCTGAAATAACAAACAGCACATAAAACTCTCCCACTGAAAAAACATTTCAGGGGTGAAAAGTAGCACAGAAAAAGTCGATCAGTGGAAACATGCTAGCAGGCATGAGGCTGCAGCTCCAGTAAAGGTTAACACTTTCCATATGGGGACTGCAGAACTGTGAAGAGGCCCAGCTTGTTTGCCCGGCCACTCGGGAATGCTGATGTGGCTTCCAGGACTCTGTGTGTATCTGTGTGTGTATCTGTGTGTAACTGTGTGTGTTATATTTTGGAATTCCTGCAACTCCCCACCATGTTCATAAGCTCTGACATGAGGTTCCTGCTTTGCAAGTAAAACAGTGTAACTATAGTTAAAGCATATGACGTAAAACCGCTATAAGCTCAAAGGGTCTTATGTGAATTCTTCAGCTTTGACCTTTCCCTTTTGACTTTGATCTGAAGCGACATGGCGCAAATAGGGAGCGTTTTGTAATATTTGCAGGTCATTCGCAACGACAGCGTATAGAGGAGTGCGTTGCAGCTTCCCCAAATGGTTTTACCACATGTGACCGTTTGGCATCCATTTGTTGGGGCAGGGGAGGAGGTGCGAAAAGGCTCTCACACTTGATCACAGAAGAATTTCAGCTGAATTCAGAGTCACTTTGGTGTCGACGGATTGAACAGTACAATGCACTGCTTTGTTTGTCTTTTCGGTGTTCAGATCCTATCATCATACGTGACCGAGGTTTAGCCCAGGAAAACCACCTCCTGTGTTTTGCCAGATAAAACTGACTTCATCTGACTTTGCCTGGAAGTGTCAGTTCCACAGTGCGTCTGGTAAAAGTGAACGGATGTGGCCTGTTGCGACACCGGTGACCAAACAGGACGCAACCCCCCACTGACGTCACATGCGCAAGACAGTCTGAAGAGTTTTCAGGCCTGTTTTAGAGCCTGGTCTGTATAAGAAGGAGCCTCAGGATATGAAAAAATGAAACGTCAGAATCTGCAGTTCTGTAACGAACCACTGGTGACTGGTCATAAATGTTACATTAAACAACCTTATAGCAGACATAAAAATGTTTAGATCCACTTTTGGTCTCCATAACTAAATTTCCTTTTCACTACAACTGTACAAGGATAAATGTTTTTTTTTTGTTTTGTTTTTTAAAGTTAAATTAAAGTTTAAAGTTTCTATTTCAGTTATTATAGATTGCTTGGTGAGTGCAGTCCATGTAGGCTCAGGAGGTAGAGCGGGTTGTCCAATAACCAAAGGGTTGGCAGTTTGAATCCAACTTTGTCCTATTCATGTGCTGTTGTGTCCTTGGGCAAGACACTACACCCTCCTTGCCTCCAGTGCTGCTACTCACACTGGTGTATGAATGCGTATGAAAGTTTGGTGGTGGTGGGAGGAGCCGTAGGTGCAAAATGTCAGCCATGCTTCTGTCAGTCATGAGAGTGAATGAATAATGGATCCACTGTGCGCATTGAGTATGCATTCATAGAAAAGTGCTATATAAATCTAATCCATTATTATTGTTATTATTATTATTATTATTGACTGTTAGCTTGGTAGATTTTTGGAGTTACTGTTAATTGAATAAAAGATATTTGTCTCTTGAGAGGTGAAAAAGAAAGCTAATTAATTCTACAGTTACTTCTGCTTTGTTACCCAAACTTGTTGTACTACCTACTGTTTGTATCATTCACTTTTGAATTTTGTTTGTTACCCTGCGTGCTAACTCGGGAAGCTAGCACTGCTTGGTATTTATAGCTAAAGTTGACATTACTGTTATTAACACAACTTATGTATGCCTATGTAGTAATTAGTACTGAGATCAGGAGGGCGGAAAAAAATTTAAATGGAGACTTTTGCTCAGCAAGTTTTTTGCAAATCATTAATAAATATAAGAACAAATGAACAGGTGAAGACACTTTTCCAAACTTCACATCCAGGTTACATCTGATAGATTCTGGTCTGTAATTAATAATTACAGCTGCCAATCACATATTTAATCCCTTCTACCTGACACTCTTGATTAAACACAATCTGTGTTTCCTTTCAGACCACTTCAATTACAATAGGCTGAAAAGGAATTATTACAAAGTACCACTAAAAATATCAAGTACTGTAGCTTTAAGATGCAGACATTATTTGGTGGTGTTTGACATATATGTTAGCATATTTTCAGTTAGTGTTGGTTGGCTGTTGCCTGTCTCCAGCGCATCCTCTTGTCCAAATATGAGCACTTTTAGGGTCCAAAAACACAAGATGACCAAATCATGGAGGCCTTATCCAATTTTATGTACTTGAACTAATACAAGTGTGCTGATTTTTTCTGGTTACAAAATAGGTATTGGTGTTAAAAGTTTGATGTTATGCCAACAAATCCATAGGAAGGTCTTGGGCTGACATACAAAATAAAATGTCAATCCAAAGTTTGTGATTGATGTTAAGCTCACATTGGATTGGATCACATCTCTGATCTTACTTTCTAATCAAGTCCAGTATCTGTCTGGCATTACATCGACATCCGCCGTCAGCTGGGACGTGGTTCAGACTTGTTTTTGGTGAGATCACGGATGGATAATTTCTCAGTTGCTTGTTAGATTTTTGCAGATAGAGTTGACGTCAGTGGTATAAACTGCAGGGTCTGACTCAAAACAGGTCAGTGGGGTAGTGTAAGGCCGGGTCGCCTGACACCTCGCCCAAAATAGCTGTCAGCTGAGCTGGCTACCATACTTAGAAACTCCCATTTCACTGTAAGCCCCTCCCACACCTCTTATCACAAACCTTCATGGAAGAAGGGAGGGGGGTATGGTTGGTTCAATTTGTTACACATCACGTGAAATAAATAAATATACGTAAGGAATGAAGCTCCAGACACGTTGGTTATAAAACTTTTTAAGAACATGATGCTGATTTCTTGGGTTAGGGGATAATTTTACCCAGGATTATTGTAGCATAAAACATGATTTTGGTTTTGAGAATTCCCAATTCTGTTGTACTGATCTGCATGACATTAATAAGAATTAAGACCTTCTTTTTGGATTTCCTAAGGATCAATAAAACTCTCAAGATTATTAGATTGGTTTCGTTTCTTGGGGAAGACCTGTGTGTTGTTGTTCAAATGAATTTACACTGGATAAACCAGATAAACTACCCTGTCAAGATGCTTTTTGCTCAGCTACAGGTCTGACATCACTAAAATTCCACAACGGTAAACGGTATTTCTAAATCACGTGTCCAAACTAAGAGTGAACTATTTATTTATTTATTTTATTTTTCAGGACAGTGCACATTAATGAACATATATATACATACATGTAAATGTGCCAGATTTTAGCACAAGTGCTAATTTCCATCTGTTGTCCACACTGGAGGCAAGGAGGGTGAAGTGTCTTGCCCAAGGACACAACGGACTGACTAGGACAGAGCAGGGTTCGAACCGCCAACCCTTCGGTTGTTGAACGACCCACTCTACCAACTGAGCCATGGCCGCCCCCATTAAGATTATTAAGTACAGCCAAAATATGAAAAACTTTTTCTGAAATAATTTATCCTTGCAGGGAGATTAAATTAATCATTTGCTCCAATCTGATAATCTATATTATGACAATATATTTTATTACTGTAAGGGAAATTAGTGCTATTTTAAATAAATCATAGAAAAGCAAAGAGGAAATAATAATAGGTGAACTTCCACTGACTTTTACTGCGGGCTGTTAAAAAAATTAATTTAGTTATTATTTCTATATAACCTGAGCTGTGTTCTCACTATACATTTTGTATGTCCTCTATGCCAGGCACATCTCATCATGGTGGATACTGTCATGATGCAGTTGTATATGCACTCACTGAGTGTGGCATCCGCCATATTGACACAGCAAAGCGTTATGGCTGTGAGGAGAAACTGGCCAAAGATATTAAAGAAAGTGGGATACCACGGGGTGATATGTGGCTCACTAATAAGCTCTGGCCCTTGGACTATGGGTACAACGCTGCAAAGAAAGCCTGCCTTGATTCCTGCAGAAAAATGGGTGTAAAATACTTTGGTATGTGGACATTTTCTATCTTACTTGTAATTGTGATTTATCTAATAATAGTTGTTCTGTTCTTTTTATTGCTGTTATTTAGTTAGGAGTTTCACCTCTTTTTTTTTTAGATCTGTACCTAATGCACTGGCCAGGAGCACTCCAACCTGGTTTCTCCAACAGGAAGATGAGAGCTGAAACCTGGAGAGCTTTAGAAGAACTTTATAAAGAAGGTAAACAGAAAGGAAGAACATAACAGAGAACTCTGAAAAGTATGCAAACACCAGTAAATAGTGGGATATATCTGCTTAAGAGTGACTTTGTGGCTCACTTGTAGGGGTGTGCCGAGCAATTGGAGTGAGCAACTTTCTGATCCACCACTTGGAGCAGTTAAAAGAGGACTGTAGTGTGGTTCCACATGTTAACCAGGTACGTCTACCAAGTGTGGATTTGTGGGAGATGTGTTTAGTTCAGAGCTGAGGTAATGTACATCAGATGCTATATCCTCTCAAGTCACAGGAAAGTACAATTTTTGGCTTTTTTTTTTTTTACATTAAATAATTGCCTTTATTAGAAATAGT
>JAPTYR010000013.1:8742911-8753079 GCA_029814505.1 Siphamia roseigaster
ACACACACACACACACACACACACACACACACACACACACACACACACACACACGCACACACACACACACACACACGTCATTCACCCCTTTCCTCTAAACTGCAGCTCAATTATCTCATACCGATGTGTCAAGTGTACAGATCAACACACACAGTTGGGAGGTGGACAGCATTCGTACCAAAGTTGTCATTCGTGATCATCTGTGTCTTGGTGTGAACTGTCTGTTTCGTCTCCATTGCTGAGCGCAGAGGGAGGTTGTTCTCTAGCACAAAATATGCTGTGAAAAGGGGAAAGCTTAGTGAGAATGTGATGGTATCGAGGAGGAAAAGACATAGATTCAACTTGGAAACCCTAGTTTTAAGCCTTTTTAATCAATTCGACTTCAACATAAGTAGAACTTTGGATGAAATATGGATCTGTCGTCACCTATGCGGTGGGTCGTTCAGGGATGCAGAACATTAAAACGGAATAAAGTAAGTGAATGCAGCCACTGCCACGGCCTCTGGTTTGGGAGCTGCCTCAAGTCTAGCAATTAGTAGGTGCCATCTTGGCTTTTTGGAACCAAAGTGACTGCATTTGGACACCAGAATGGAGCTGGAGAAGAGTGAAGGGTGTTAATGTTAATAATACTAACACGAACTGAGGAAAAAGAATGGACACATGCCCACTGAGAAATTTCACTGGGTAATTTTTTTTCCTTCTAAAATACACAAATAGACACAGTTGGTGCTAATAACAATATTGCATTTTCATATAATCTATAAACAACAATCCTGGCCATCTTAGCTAGACAGCTGACAGAATATAATGCAACACTGAACTAATGATTCTTAATATGCTAATAGGGTGGCTTTATGATTAAGCAACAGAAAACTAAAACAATAGTCCTTCTAACACTATCCATCTTGCACTGCACTGTTACTATATTATTTATTATTAGGTTTTAATGTTACTGTAAGGTTTTACTCCTACTGTTTTAATATAGGACACATTTTATAGGAATTTTATGACTTATATTGTTGGTTCTGAGTATGGATTTTGTTTCGCGTGTGTGTGTGCGATGACAATAAATCAAATCTGGATCCTTGAATAACTTACTGGAATGAGGAAACACTACAATAAACGATGCCAAATAATAACAGCGAGGTGGCAAATGTTAACACATGCATAACAGTAGCACTAATTTCACATAATGTATAATGACAACAACTAGCGGGCTAACCAGCAGACCTACATGTTTCCAGTCCGAAATGGTAATAGGTCAAATTCATGTGATTAAATGAGGTTTTGCTTTCTGAAAATTCAGAAAATTGCCTTGATTTGTCAAATACTGTATGTCTTCCTCAACGGAAAATGAGAATACAACCAATGTGCTTCTCATACTCTGTTAATTGTGAAAGTGGTTCTCCAGTCGTACATAGTATATTGTTTAAGCAAGTACATTTAAGAAAAAATGTAGTCTTCAGTTCATGTAGCCAAATCATACATTGTACATAACAAGTTTTTTTTTGTTTTTTTTGCCCATACCAATCCAATCTACATCTAACTGTGCAACATCGACATAAATTATTGCGCAGTTTCACTTCTTATCTTCTTCAGTGGGAGCTGTTTTACAATATCATGGAATATTAACACAAATATTAAAGTAAAAATATCAAGCTGTGATGCTTCTAGATGTTTCCTTTCAGTCCATAATAGTAGAAAAATAACTGTTATTAAGCTATGCAGTGGGAATGAAGCAATATATTAAGTTTCAGTTCTTAGCAAAACAAGACCTTTGCCAGAAATGTGAAATTAATGCTAATTTTAGCCCTCATAGCTAATTCATGTTAATAGACTTGGTAAAAAGAAATTTCATGAAACATCTGTTGAAAATCTTTAATGGTGTTGCTAACATAACTATAGTCGAGCAGTTTGGCAGAAAGCTATTTTATCGTTCAATTCAGTCAGTAAACAGAAAGTTTGCTCAAATGACAAGAGTGCTGTCAGTTGGAGCTGTCAATCAATGCATTCTATTATTTCTAAAACCTAAAAATAGACAGACACTGCGCAAAAAGACTATAAGACAGCAATAATTTAACATTTGAAGTGAATAACAGCTGGGAAAAAAATGGCAATGTGGTGTTACACTTTAAAAGACTTCCTCACTGGCTTCAGTTTTGAGATGCAATTGCACAGATGCACAGGAAGTCAAACAAAATCAGCATCTTTCACATAGTTGGAGAATCCAGCGACCGCCCGGAGCCTCGTACTCATTGAAATCAACAGACTGGATGTTCTTACTGATGCTCTTCTTCACTGCACACACCTTCAGCTCTGTTTCCTCTGGGCTTTCACTGCCTTCAGTTTTAATCACATCAACTGACTGACTCGGACACTCTGGAAAAACCTCTATTGCTCAGGTTTTTCATCCCATTCATCATCAATAAATGCTACCATGTCCATGTTTCCTTTTATCTCCAGTTTGATTCTTCCATGGAGCCTTTTGTGTGGCTGCAGTCTGGCCTTTTGCACTGTTGTGGTTGACCAGAGCTTCATATCTGGCGCTAATTGGAAGCTCTCATCATTGACTATTATTTTGATCGCTGGAGAGCGTGACCTGCTGTGCTGTGTCGCAGTAAACTGACCACAAATTCCACTTTTCTCAATTATTGTCTTCTTCACTTGCACTGATGGCAACTCTGTCTGAGTTTCAATGGCACGTCCAGTTGCTTTTGCAATTCAGATGGTGTTGTAAACAGGCTGCATTCTAAACTGATTTCTAAAGTGATGTAACCTTTGTTATTGGCTCTACTTTTCCATTCATGGTTCGCCTTTGGTGTGGAAACAATAATGAACCGTGAGATCAAGCAGAAATAAAGACAAGATAGACATCAGTTCACATATTGGTACCATAAAATATTCAGAGGCTCATGCAGAAGCCACGGCAATGGAAGGTCATGCGCACATTTTTATTTTTTAATGTCTAATACACACAGCAGTTAGACTTCCTATGCATTGAGCACTATAACGTGACATACTTTGACACTGAAAGCCTTTCTATAGTTCAGTGTGAGACAATAAACGACACAATCTATAAAGGGCTTTTGGAGGATTTTGGAGAATTAAAATTGACTGTCCTTTTTACCCCGTGAGCACATGCTATTAGTTGTTACCAAAAAAAAAGAGTTAGTGGCCATTTGTGGAGCGATTAGAAGCACATTAAACATCTTGAAATCCACAAATTACAAATGCATTTTGGCATGGCATCAAGTCCAACAGCTGCTGATGTATTTGAACAAATGAGAAGACGGACAAGATAATTCTTGCAAACGGTTTTCCATTTCTGAGCAGACGTGGGGGGAAGAGAACCTCATCTGCTTGCAGCATTAGTTTTGCATCGACAGAAAATGGTTTTGCGCTAAAAGGCAATAAAGAATACTCACATTCTACATCATCAAAACTTAAAAGCAGCACTGCTGGAACTCCAGGACCTGCAACACAAAGCTGCCATCAGTAGCTGAATGCTGTTGAGTCTTTTAACATATTTAACTACATTTTGTTTCAATCTTTTTTTTCCAATTAACTTTTTTTTCTGAATTAGCAAAAAAAATTTAATAGTTGTTTTTGAGTGTAACGTAGGTAGTTTACATTGCAATAATGAGTGAAACTATAGTACAAACATTCTTAAGGTAAAGTTCAGTAAATACCTGCATATTATTGTATTTGTTCTGACACTAAAGGTGCAAAATGTAGGGTGTCATCAGCATAAAAATACTGTACATGAGAAACCAAAGGAGCAACCAATAATGTGATATTGGCTATTTTAAATGTAATAAAGACAATAATGAAATTAAATTATAAGCTTATTGGGTGGTTATTAGATTTTTTAAAAATCCTCTGAAACTATAACGTAAGCTGATAATGTCATAATACATAAATAGGATTGCATTTCTTGGAAATTTTGGGAACATATTTTTGCAGTTTTTGTGCAGTTTCCAATACTAGGTATAGTGGATGGCATAGTTGTCATTTTAATTGCTCTAAATATGAAATACACTCCACAGTAATCAATTAAAAATATTTCTACATGTTTGAAATGATACAATATTCCACATAAAGCTTTCTTACAACCATAATTATGGAGACTGAGACATACATGAGATGGATTTGAGAAAATAATGCATCACTTGCTTCATTATTGTCAAAATACTATTATATTTTTGGCTTAGTTATAATATATAATGGGCAAAATTATTATTGTATTGACTGGGATTACATTATTGGCCATTATTACATTATTGGTTGCTCCGCTTTTGTTTAACTTGAGCATTACCAGAAGTATGTTTGAAAATTTAATAGAGCAAAAGTTAAGAGCACAACTGTTTTCATTTGTGCTTGTATATATTATTAGACTGAAATATCAGGTGGTATAAATGATTACATGATTTGATATTTGGACCTGCATGAAAAGTAACAATATTAAATGTCAAGCCAAATAAATAGCATGTTATAACAGTTGTGTGTCTTGTGTTTAATTTCCATAACTTTCCTCTTGATACCTATAATTTTAGGCCTCAGCACAGTCTTTCCCTAACCTTGGCAAAGTTATTTTCAGGTCTTAACAAAACTTGAGCGATGACATTGTCACTATTGAAATGCAGCAGTTCTGGGGTATTTGTTTACCTGTTGTCAGTGGTGTCTTGTTTGCATGTTGTTTAGGTAACTTATAGTGATTAGTGTCATGTTTTTGCACAGAATTATTTGGATTTTTTTAAAACAAGAGTTGCCATTCTCACCTGTTATTGTTCTTACCTTTACAGTAGAGGATGACGTGTTGAGCATCTGGACTTACGTCAGCATCAAAGAACGTACACTCCTCCTTCAGATCACATGTCAGACATTGCCGTGGAAACAGGCCGAGCGTGGACACACTGTCAGAGGGACAATGTCCACTGAGCGTCACAGTGGAATGAGGGTAGTTTGAGGAGTGACAAGACTGAGTATCTGTTTTACCTGTATAAATGTCTGTGTAGAGCAGAGCCCTCGGTGCTCAGGAAGTATCTGGAGGGGGAAGCCGGACAAGGTCACAAATCCATTATACATCTGGCAACCATTAACACACATTAATACATTAATACAGAAATGGGCCATGCAACGAATAAAACATCTTCGTCTCTTAGGCAATGGAGCAGAATAAATCTTTATAAAAACAGACAATAATACTTCCATGCAATAACCCATGTAATACGTTTTCTTTTTTTATCTTAAACATAACATAGAAGATTTCCTACCATTGGAAAACGTCCCTTTGTATTAATTGTATGTGTTTTTAATATTACATTGTTGCCATTGGGGTTTTTTTTTTGCTATTGAATTTTTGTCTTTGCCGTACTAAAATCTAGAGTTATGGGCTAAAGTATCCAACATTCATCTCTGCACAATTCTGTTTGGGGGGCATCAGAGGAAAGTTGGAAAAAAAATCTATTCCAAAATTTGCATGACCAAAACTGAGTGAAATCGAACCTTTGTCCACTAAAGTCTGGTGAAGACTAGTAGATTAAAGGCAGAAAAGACAAACTATGCTAATGGGTTTGGATTTTTTTCTTCCACAAACTGGAAGCTCCACATCAGATGTCACATAATTTTTTACAAACTGCTCCTTTAAATGTCATGTATAACCACTTACATTATACAAAGGGGGGGGGGGGCATGTAGCTAACATTTATTAATGAATTATTAAAATCACAGTCTTCTCATATGACAAGACTGACTGAAATGGAAAAGTGAAACAATGACCCTTTTATTCATAAATGGTTTGTCCCACACTTTGAAACTCATCAAATTTGCAAAAGCTTCTCTTTAATCTGTAATGTGTTCCTACATTTTAGATAATGTTGGTGACTTTTTTATTTATCTCCATTTGCATATCTAATGTAGTTCTCTGTTATGATGATGCTTAATTTTCCATGTAGACTCAACTAAATTAAATTAAATCCGTCGTATGAATCAATCAAAATGACACATATTACAGATTCCACAACGTATATTATGGCCTTTCTCTATAAAATCAATAAAACACTTCAGAGCTTTATTCACATTCACGTATTTACAAACATTTTATTGCGTTCTTGTGAAATAGACACAAGTAACGTTAAATATTAACTTAATAAAGAGGCTATAACACATTAGCTGTGTTTCTATGAATGTACTGAATACAAATTTTTAAGTTTCCCATCATAAATATATATGGAAATTAGTAAATTCACCTTATTTTATTTGGAAAAATAGTAAATGGATTAACATTTTTCCAGTAAGTAAGTATTATTTAGAATGAGTATATTTAACTCTGCATCTTCCCAGATGCCTGGATAAGGTATGTTTGAGAGTACATATTATTCCTCCATTTGAGCCATGAAAATAACATCACAGCCATTTTTGATGCTCTATGACTAATATAGTCTATTGCGCCACCTGGTGATGGTGATGGTGCTGGGCTTTACATTTCATTACCTCACCCCCTGAAATAGGAGAGGTATTGTTTTTGGTTAATTTTTTTGTTTGTCTTGTTTGTTTGTTGTCAGCAACTTTACACAAAAAATACTGGACCAATTTCCATGAAATTTTCAAGAAAGGTGTGAGGTGGTACAGAATAGACCCCATTAAATTGTGGTGAATGTAGGTCAAAGGTCAAGGTCACAGTCACCAAAAATGTGCTTTTGCAATGATAAGGGATAGGGCAAATCAGGGAAAACATTTGCAAGGATGCACAACAAATGCCTGGCATTTGTGAGTTTTTAAAAGTTTGCTTCAAGTTCTATGGAAACACCACTTCAGATAAATGTTACCATGGCAACAGGGAACCAGTTGCCACTGGTAACCAGTTGAAACCAGTTTTAAGAGGGTGCACTTGGGCTCCTTCCCTGCATTTTTAGGATCTCAATTTGAACACCACCATTCAAAATCAATAAAAACATGCATATATGAATAGAGAAATGCTGCATACTGTCTGTTTTTGTTTGTGAATCAACAAAAACTTACATGATTTGGTTGTGCTCATCAAATGCTATGATCTTTGTCACTTCCCAGTCACCTGACGTTAAGTGGCGAACTTCATCCTGGTCACTTCGCAGCTGAAAGAGAACCAGTTGGATGCTTCTGAAAATTCACCAGTGTTAGATTTAGAAAGTAGAGGTAACAGGGTAGAAGCAGCGCTGATGGGAAGTGTGGAGGTTGTTTGGATAATGTGATGTACAGGACAGTGAGTCCTGGAGGAGTCACCTTTTTGGTGTACATGGTGATGTGGTGGAACTCTCCTTGACCTCCTTGTTTCATTGGCAGAGTGAGGAAGAACCTGTTCCTGTCTTTGGAGAACAGAGGCTCCTGTCCCTGTTGACACAAGCACACTCACATGAATGAACTGGCTTGAGGATCAGGTGTTGCTTTTTTACATAAAGCATAGAGTGCAGGATAGAGCTGGAAGTGTATGGAAGTAACAGCCATTTGTTATGCTTACCTGTCTGGAGAGCCATGTATCAGCAGAATCCTCATGTCTCTGAATGACAAGAAGAAAATGAAACTTGCTTACATGTCCTCCACACATGAAATACAGCAGAACTCGATACTTAATTTATTTTCTGAGAAATACATCAGATCTCTGCAGTCATGTCAGGTGTGTGCATGATGAAAATTCAGCAGATGCACTCAAGGTTAACAAGCCTGTATGTGTTTACATGTGAAGTTGGAGAAATAACTGACACCTGACTCAGACGCCCTACTGTTTCTTCCAGTGTTTAGATGTAGTGATGAGTCATGAACAGGATGAGTGAATTGTGGAACGTCCTTCATTCAGTGTCAACAATTTCAGCTTGCAGTCAGAAACTGCAAAAAAATAATTAAGTCATGCATGTATAGAAATGCTTAGCATTATATATTAAATGACCTATTTGTAATATTTGTACATTCCAAAATGACCAACACTTATCATTGGAGCACTTGGAAAGTGCAGTTTTCCTGCTGGAGTTGTTTTGGTTGTCAGTGTATTGTATTGCACAGTTCTGTACTGAAATATCAGCACATTTATACAGAGACGATAAGGATGAAGAGGACAAAGGTAACACAGAGCTAAAATATATCTTTTCCATATCCAACTCCAACAAGCCACATTAACTGTGTCGCTTCACCAGAATCAATGTGAAGTGTACGGCACAGGTAACTGTGCTGAACCTGTTCAAAAGGCCCACGTGACCTTAGCGCTGTCCAGTGCTGAACTGGTAGAAAAGTCACAGGTGACCATAGCGCTGTCCAGTGGTGGACCTATTTAAAAGGCACAGATGACCGTAGCGCTGTCCAGTGCTGAAACTGTTCAAAGGGCACACATGACTGTAGTGTTGTCCAGTGCTGAACTTGCAGGGTATTGCCATAAGTTGAATATGACACAAGTTGAAATTATCACAAAACCCAACCTGGATGTGAGAGTCACAGAAAATCCTAAACTGATATGATTGCCATATCCTGGATGAATGGTGCTATCCGTGGTGCTGAAAACCTGATCTAACTTCAGCAGGTTCAACTTGAATTAGACTCACTGGAATATAAAAAAAACTCAACCACATACAGTGATTAAGTTAAAGCTCTCAAATCGTTTCATTAAGCCTCACAGTCATTCTAAAATGTGTAAGACGTAGCCTGGCAGGATTCACAGCCTCAGTGCAGTTTTTTTAGTTATCTTTTAATTTAGTTGGTGACTTAAATCGTGTTCCCCCTCTCGGCAGATTCACAGACAGAATATACAGCCCTCTGTTTCAACAGAGTCTTCATTAAACCTACCACTTAAAGCCATTAAATGTAAATTTCTGTCTTGGTTTAACAACACCATGTATATATTCACACTCTATAAATATATTGTATCGTTGTGGATTGCTTTGAAAAATGTAGATATTTTCTACTAATTAAGTAATAATCAGTGACTAAAATGTATGAGGTGGATGGATTACCATATTAGTGGTTACTACTGCTCTGAGCATGATTGTGATTCATTATGTGATCAGCTCAGAGTTTCCCCTAATGGCTTTACACGACTGCTGTAAGTAGAACATACTGTATGTAAAAATACACAAGCACTCTTTAACCCATAAAGACCCAGTGCTACTTTCATGCTAGTTCCAAAATGATTATTCCCTCTATATCTTTAACCTTTCTTAAGCGATTTCCGATCATTAACTCTCATATTATGCTCCGTATTTTGCATTTTTAAGTGTATAAATAAGCATTTTCCTGCATTTCATTTACTTATCATGCATATCTTTATTTAGAATCAGATTGAAGTAGAGGGTTATTACACCAAAAACAGAGAAAACTGCAGAAAATATGTTTTTCTGCAAAATATATCATTGACTGAGCATAAAATAAGTGTGTCCATCCACTGTGATTGATCCAACTCCATGGGTTTTGTTGGTGAATCAATGCTGAAGAAGATGACAGTGTTTCCACATTCACTACAGAATCCCTGTAATTGTGTTTTTAACTTGTCTCTTTTTCTATTTTTGTAAGGCACTGTGAATTGCGCTATGTATGAATTGTGCTATACATAGAAACCTTGCTTGTACGTACAAATGGGTCATATCAGATGACCATAAAAAGATGACAAGCTACATTTCATACCAATTACCGGTATTGATAGGATTAATGGATCAACAGGGATCAAACATGTTGGATCATTAAAAGGCTGTGGTCATCAGTGGATTTTGGGGATTTTATGGGTTAAGTGTGTCCCCTTATTGGTTATTAATTGTTTAACTGGAGCCTCAGATGGACCCAGATTGATGACATTCTGTGATTTAACTGTGCAAGGTGTGCTTTGTTTTCCATTGTTTTCAACCACTGAACAGGAACGTAAATATCCCATTCCTAATCCGACTTACCTTCAGACAGGCTCCTATAGTTGCATCGCACACTGTCAACAGCGATGCATTCTGGGCCCTGTTGAGCCACCGTACTGCCAGGTGGGTATTACCGATCCACTTCACCATGGTGATGTAGAAGTCCCTGCAGAAATGGAGCAGAGACACGGCTCAGATGGGGGTTATGATGACTTGTACACTATGAGTGGATTTGTGTATGTGTGTGTGTGTGTGTGTTGGGGAGGGGGGGGGGTTTACCTGTGCTTGAGCTGATCTGGGGGCTGTAG
>JAPTYR010000013.1:8767058-8777133 GCA_029814505.1 Siphamia roseigaster
ATTCAATGCTAAGAAAACAGTCTGGAACTGGGCCAATCACTCTGGAATACATGATGCACTATCTATTCTATACCGAGCAATCACAAATCTGGGGGGGCGGGTGTTTCACCATGCGTCAAACCCACTAACTTCTTTTTGTCGCCGGTCAAACTCAGTTCCAAGTCAGCAAATCTCTTTACAATTGTTGGCAGTTGTTTACTTGATTCAAAAATAAGGATTGAATTACAGATTTCACCCTGTATTCTCAAGTTTATCTGACAAAAGCATCACATCCATCTTATCTGTGATTGGTTTACTCAGCATCTGTTGTCCCACTTTCATATCTGGATTCAAACCCCATGATTCCAGATGGACTTCTTCCAGGCTAGTATTTTCTTATATTTAATTTACTTGTCATGTACATTTTCATCAAAGCTCATAATAAAGTTGAGGGTTATTAACAAAAAGTGACTTTTTTTCTGTAAAATCTATCATTAACTGAACATAAACTCAGTGTGTCCATCCACTGTCATTCATCCAACTCAATGGGTTTTACTGGGGAATCGATGTTGTAGAAAATAATAGCATTTCCATGGTAACTACGGAGCCTCTGAATGTCCAAATGGGTCATATCTGATAACTATGAAAAGACAATAAACCACATTTTACACCAATTATTTACATGTATTGATAGGATTAGTGGATAAACAGGTGGTTTTGATTAAAGTGGATGTTTGGGTCTTTATGGGTTAAGAGCAGCTTGACAGTATTCAAGTTAATATTTTTACCATGTCAAACAAAGACACCAGTTTTTTTAGAGTTTCTTAGAGTTTCTCGGTGTTGACAGGCATAGCCACGGTGGTTAATAAATTCAACAGAGCAGGAGAAAAAACAAAATCGTTCATTTGCTTCTTGAAAGGCATAAAAACTATTTGCGGTTTGGTTTGTAATATTGTTTGCACTTGTAAGTGAAGCATGCGGTATTTTTTTTTTCCCTAAGATTGAATTTAGTAGTGGAGTGTTGAGGCTATTATTAAGTCAAAATTTAGCTTTTTGCCTTGCATTTAGAAAGAAAAAACAACTCTAGCGGGACATCAGTATAATTGGATGTTTCCAAGCAATTTGCAGACACTACACTTTCCCTTATTGTTCTCTAACTGCATATAATTGCTGACTTTCAGTTCAGGTGTTATTTAAGACGTGAGCATAATTAGAATGGACAGTACTGGGCTAAAGTCCTGGTGCAACATTATGTTGTTGGTTTCGTAAAGATCTAATGACAACACATGCGCATTAAGATCCGATGTGGATATATATGAAGTATGTACAGTAGTTTCCATAAACTACAGTGGCCATATTTAGTGTGACTTCCCTTTGCACTTGACATGTCTTTAACCCTTTAGTTCAGACAATATGGGATTGATGGCATTCATTTTTTTTATGTTTTTTTTTTCACAAAAATAGCAAAAAATCAACATGAAGCAGAAATTAACAGAAAAAATTAAATAAAATGATCAAAAAATGAGTAAAAATGGCCAAAATAATCATTGCATTGAATAAAAATGAAAAAAAAAAAAAAAAGATCCAGGAAATGAACAAAATAGTCAACAAATCACACATCATAACCAATAAAATGAGTGAAATCAAACAAAATGATCAGGTTTCATAAATAGTGACCTCCGTTTGCATTAAACATGTCTTTAACCCGATTTGTTCAGAGAATATAAGATTTATGGCATTCATTTTCCAAGGTTTTACATTAATAATATAACACTAAAAAATTACAAAAATGAGCCACAAATTGGAAAACAAAAAAAATCAACATGAAGCAAAAATAAATAGGAGAAAAACAACAAACAGAGCAAATAATCAACAATATGAATATATATTAATATAAATGTATTTAAAAAACAACTAAAAAAATTAAATAATAAAGATAATTTTTTAAAAAGTGAATAAAGCAATTGACAAAATAAGTAAAATAATAATAATAATAATCAACAAATTAAAGAAATAATCAACCAAGAACAAAGTAATCGCGTTTCATTCCACGCATCAGATATTTCTAATTGTTTGTGTTGCTTCGTGTCATGGGGTCAGAGGTCACTATAAACAGTGGTTTTTACTTTTAGAGTCCATTCCCATCTTTTGTGTGTCTGTTAAGGCTGTGCACATATTTCAAGAATTCCCTTGTATTTGAAGAAAAGAATGACAAATTAAAATATATATGTTTATTTCAACCATGAAAAAAACAGGGTTAGGATTTTCAATCGCAGGAGTAAAACCTATGGCCTGTGGGCCAAAACTGGCTCATCAAAGGGTCCAATTGGGCCCGTGGGATGACTTTGTGAAATGCAAAAATTACACTTAAGTGGTTAATAATTTTTAGATCAGGTTCTACAGTCAGCACAATTCAATCTAAAGTGGGTCAGTCCAGTAAACTGTCATAATAGCTATAAATGATGAAAATTTCAAATTCTTCTCTGTGTTTTAGTGTAAAAATAAAGTAAGATTTCATGAAAATGTTTACATTTACAAACTATCTTTTCACACAAAAAATGCAAATAACCTGAATGTATTAAGAGAAGTGTCATTTTAAAGTGTATTCGTAGATTCACTATGATCTGTAACTTGTAATGCATGTGTAAATGACAAACTGAGGCAGAATATTGTTAAAATTGCACTTATCTTTCTTGATCATTTCAGTTTTTTCATGACTGTTTATGTTATTCACAATTTTTAAATGATCCTTTATAGATGTAAACATCTTGGCCATGTATCTTTACTTTTTCATCCTGAAACCAAGAGAAAATTTTGGAATTGACATTATTTATATTATACCTTATTATTAATTACTGCTAAGGCTCACTTCTGATCATACTGGGAGGATGTGTCTCCTGAACTAAAATGAGTTTGACACCCCTGCTTTAAATGTTCCTCCCTTTAAAAACACACTGATGCATGATGATTTTATAGCAGATTTGTTTTGTGCATTGTACATTTTAGCACAAAGGTGTTTGGAGGGTAATAAATATAAATTGCAATGTTGGCCCCTGGTCTTGGGTGGCGGTAGGGGGGGTTGTGGATGCATGGCTGTGTTCATCACTGAGTGCAGTTTGTTTTACTCTGATGCAGTGACTCTGTCACAGGAGATTAATGTGAACAACTGATGTGTGGATTTGTTGCTGGTATTATTGGGGCTGTTGTTTCTGTTCATGTTTCCTTTTCTTATATTCTTCATTTCATAGGTCTTATTTATTTTATTTTACCTTTTATTATTATTTTAATGTGCTTTTTTTCTGCCTTTCTTCCCAGTTTACTCAGTGCTTGTTGTAGTTAGTTACCATAGTTACCAAGGTTTTTATTGTTTGTAGTGTAGATATTTTCTTGTGAGGGTCTTCGCCGCCTTCTTTCTTGCCCCCCAAACCCCCTCAGCATTGAAATATGGTTCAACACACTCATAATAAAGACAGCAGAATATCAAGGGGATACTTTATGAAGTTTCCCTTGGTAAAACATATTTGTTCTGCACCAAAAGGCAGCCAGACCAGCATTCTGTTGTTGTTGTTGTTATGATGCTGGACAAGACAAATCATAAAAATGAAGAAATAAATAAAAGTGCAATGAATATATGCTTTTATTCACATATGACGCTTCTTAAACCTCCATTCTTGTCAAAGTAAACCTGGCCCACTTCAGTTACTTCACTCAGACAGACATCATTTCTACATCTCTGTATGTTTTCCATCTATTCTGTAATAACTGACAGAATCCCTATCGGAGTCTGGTCCAGCTGGAGAGACGTGGATTTACAAGAATGCGACGAACCGAGACATACAAATGCATTGCGGCTGAGTCTTACCAGCTGTTGTCCTTGTCTTCCCCACACTGCATGTTGGAGGACGGCGTTCTGAACCTCTGGAGGGTTGAGCTCCCAAACCTCTCTGACACACACAAACATATTCACATGTACAGTATTAACCAGCACCATCTGCTAAAGCCAGTCCAAGCATGTGCAGAGTCTCCTTCGAGAGCACCTGAACAGCACAGGGCACTTCCAGCATATCAAACCAGTCAGAAAAAAGACACTCACCTGGTGTAGATGTTGTAAACGATGTAGGACGCTGTATAAGAGTATCTATACACCTGCAACAAAGAGAGACAGCCCATCATCAAACCTATGTCACCTGAGACTGAAACCGTGAAGCGACATAAATCAGCAAAATACAAACACAAAACGACAAAAATCATACGAATAAGGTGATGAAGTAAAGAGTTTTCAGTATTTTGTATTATTTAATGCTTAATCTTTTCAAAGTAGACATGTTACTGTGAATAAATGAATGTTTTGCACAATTCAACCGCCAACAAATGGAAACGTACAATGCAAATTAACAACATAAGATTAGTATACAACAAAAATACTGCTTATATTTTAGTGTTATTCACACATCTGATAAGTAGGGGGAAGAATTAAGCACTTATTTAATCCTCTTTGTTAGAACACAACACACAAAAAATATTAATCTGTATTGATACAACATGTACAGTGGTGGAAAAACTTCTTGGACACCCCCTGCATCTATTCTTTATTACATTGAGAATCATTCTTAAGTCAAGGTCACGCTCACTCCTGCATGCGCTTTGTTCTGTCAAGGTTAAAACTGGATGTTTCAGTGAGATAATGAAACACATCCAAGGCATGACATGTTGAAACTGGAAAGAATTTAATTTTGCTATTTTTTCATGCTAACAAGAAACAAAGAAATCATTTTGTCACTGTCTGTGATGCAGATACACCTTTTGAAACACAAAAAGACTTATACAATAAAAGAGAAATATTTCACAATCATTTTTGAGACTTTGAATCTTTTTTCCACTACTGTATATACACTATATGGACAAAAGTATTGGAGCACATCGAATTTAGGTGTTCCTTTTCCACGAAACAATAATGAAAAATGTCAAAACATAGTTTTATATTAGGATAAATATTATATTATATTGGTTAGTTTTGTTTATACTGTTGGTTTTTAGATATGGTCTGGGTTGTTGTTTTTTTGTCGTTTTTACTTCATTTCTCTCAACATTGATTTTGTTTTCCTTTTTTCTCATCCATGACTATGATTTAAATGTTCTACTTCTAAATTTCTAAAATGCTTTTCTGTTAATTAAGACTTTTACCACAACTGCCCATCTAGTTTCTTCACATCTCACCGAGGAAGAAAAATCTCTGGTTAAACTTTAAAGAAACACTGATTTTTTTTTTTTATCTCAAATCAGCGTGAACAGAACATTTTACAGCTGTAGTGATGTAGTGATGTGCCCCAGTATTTTTCTCCATATCGTTCATATAAAGACTAAAATCATGGAGAAAAAAGAAAGCACTGATGATAAATAAGACATAACACAAAAGAGGTACAATAAAGGATGTGACAAGACATAAAAATAATAAGCCGAACTGAAAAAATCTTTTATACATATGTAAAAGACAAAACAAAACAAAAGAACATTAAAGAAGCAACAACACAAAATAATTTCACAAATGTAAATTTAAAAAAATGAAATAAAAGGTAATAACATAAAAGATATAAATGATGATAATGATATAAAAGGATGTAACAGTATTAAAACATAACAATAATATCAAGGTTTTTTTTTATTCATTTCATCTGAGTGACTATTGTGAGCGTGCATTGAGTTCTCGCTCAATCATAAAATGCATAAAAGATGTAACAGACTGAAAAACATCATTATATTTGCACAAATAGCAGTCAGTCTGTGAAGGACATATTCTACGGCTTGATTTTTATTCAACGAGGACATTTTAGAATGGCAGTCAATGTTTTACTCCAGTATCTGAACTAATGCTGGATGTAACAAAGAGTGGTGCCAGTCACTGAAAACACCAGCAGAGAAAACATCAAAAACATAAATAAGATTGAGACGGGTTCTCCTGTAATTTGCATCCTTTTCCAAGTAATTCTTTAAGTTCTGAGGCCAATGAATCCCTTATCCTGTCGAACATTAAACTCTCATGGATCAGGCCTGTTCTGCCTCAAGCAAACAAAAAAAAGACAGAACCAAGAAGCAAAGACAGATGAGTCTCTTAAATGCATCTAATTTAACTTAATTTGATTTGATGTATTTCGAACATGTATTAGTTATACAAGAAAATAGCCTGAAAAACAAGCAAAAAAACTAAAAATAAAAAAAATCAATGGGAATAATCTAATGTAATGTCAAAGAAAAAAACGTGAAAGCCAATATTTGTATGAATGTTTGTTATACCACTACAACTGACTAATAAGTATTAGTGTAAGTGTTTATTACGTGGTTTTCAAACGTTTTACAGTGGATTATCCCCAACTCTCACTTCAGAATGTTTTTATTTTTGAGTGTGTGTTTTTGTTTTGTTTGGGGTTTTTTGGTGCCGTCTTTTTTTCTTCATTTGGTTTTCACATTTTTATTTATGCATTTTCTTATAATTCTATTCTGTTGAATTACTGTAAAATATTTAATGGGTGAAAAGATAAGAAAATATAATAAAAAGTGAGTTACCAAATATTCTTCACAGAGTTTGTCTCAGATCTTCCCTGAAGCTATTTACACCGACTAAAATATTTGAGGACTTCAAGTGCACTCATGCATGTTTCCACCAAATCGAAAACCTTCTTGTTCATAGTCTAATAGGCACACTGCTCAAATCTTCCTTCCTGCCAGGTGAACGGTGTTACATGTGGCCTGCACAGCTAATTTCCCTTCACACATGACCGTCCACTAAAAGAAATCCAATTCAAAATCTTACAAATTGGTGTAAGTCAATCCAAAGGGGGGTTCCACATCAGCCTGTCAATAAATAAAAATGAAGTGGAAAATAAATGAAGCTCAATTTGTTAGAGATGTGGAGTGAAAGATGCAGAAATATACAACTTAAGTAGCCCTTTGGTGGTTGTTGTTGTGGATCAGGTGTTTCATCCAAACCACCAGCCCTTAACCCTCAGGTGTCTGTAATATACATGGATGTTTTCCCGTCTGATAATCACCTTTTTTTCAATCCACATCACCTGATACCCCATATGTCACATATTAAAATGTGCAGAACATTCATAGCTATGATTACAGTAAAGTCCCATCTGTACTGGAACACTGGGACGACAATGTTGGTCCTTGAAGCTGAAAAATTAGAATTTCGATTTTCATAAAAAGGTTAAAAACAAACAAATAAATTTAAAAAAAAATCATGAAAATACTCCTTTACGGCATTGTGATGGAAATTCGGAGATTACAGACTGCTTTAACAATTTTGTTAAAAACAGTAATGTATGAAACAAGTAGTGTCAGACAACAACAGACCCCGCCTCCTCGCACAGATTTTACCTGATTTGCATCATCTCTTATCATTGTATAAACATATTTTTGGTGACCTTGGCCTTTGACCTACATTCACCAAAATTGAATGGGATCTATTCTGGACCACCTTACACTTTTACTGAAAATTTAATGGTAATTGGTCCAGTAGTATTTGTGTGACGTCGCTGACAAACAAATAAACAAGCAAACAAAAAAATTTACTTAAAAACTCTCCCTTTTTTCTCCTTATTTGTCAGTAACTTTACACTAAAACTACTAGACCAATTCCCAATAAATTTTCAGAAATGTGCAAAGTGGTCCAGAATAGATGACATTCAATTTTGGCGAATATAGGTCAAAGGTCAATGTCAAGGTCACCAAAAATATGTTTTCGCAATGTTCAGAAATGGCAAGTCAGGAATTTCCTTTTCATTCCTGTGCACTCACTTTTGCATAGAGCTTCTTTTTGCTCTCACTGTTGATGTGCGTTGACATCAGAAACTTAAAGGACAACTTTGAAGACTCTAGGTCAAAGGTCCCCGTAAGGGTTAAAATTGAATTTTGGATATAACTTATGAACTACTCATAGAGATTTCCAGTGAGCACCAAAATGCTTGTCTTTCAATTCTGTTTGTGTGTATACATTTTGACCTCTACTCAGGGAGGTTACATATTATCGCCTACAATAATATCATAAATGAATATTTGACATTGTGCAGTTTTACATTATCGAGTATTCATACTGTCTCGAAAAGGACAGTTCATAGATGGTAAAGGAGAAGTGCATGAAAGTGAAGTGCATGAAAGAAGTGCCTCAGAAGATCCAGGGATGGAATCCTCAGTGAGCTCCAGAAGGATGTTGGTTTTTATCAGGTACAGTGATTCAGAGACATTTTATAGACATTTTGAAGCTGTAAATAGTCAATAAGAGTCATTTTTATCATTTTATGACCTTATAACAACTGTTTTATTGCATGTGTTTACTTTATAGCAAGTGTCTGCTCAGATGTTTTATGGCAAGAATAGAGACTGTTGTCATGAGATAGATGTTCCATAACATATGAAGGTCGAAATTTGAAGTTCAAAGTATTTAATGTTCAGAACACTTAGTATTAGCCCTTAGTATTTAAGTTCAGAGTATTTAAAGTACCTTAATCCAGTCATACATAAAGTTCTAACCAGTGGATACTCAGAGAAGGGGGGGCATGCTATCTTCAGGGTCCTGTAAATCTGGAAACTCACACAACTTATTTACAAAACAACCATGTGGAGTGATATATACATTTTATATTAATACAATGCACTGGTACTGATTTCTAGAGGCTGCAACATTGGTTTAACCTGCCAGTGGTTGCAAATACTGTCCACTGCAGGACATTCCACTCAGTCCACAATATTTCTGAAGACCCAGCCCAGATCCATGTGTTTGCAAACAAATGTAAAAATCAATGGAGACGTGGTGACTGAAAGAGGAGCTTTACCGTGGATGAGGGAACGTTCACACAACACAAGGACAGAGGTGAAAAGGAAAGTAGGAAGAATGAAAACAGACCTGAATTTTAAAAAAAAAAGACCCAAAAACCTTGAATAAATGCACTGTAATGTTAACAATAATTTTAACCCAAGTATCAGTACTTTCTATTCTGCTCGATTCAAAAGTGTACTTTCTTCGCAATGCTTGTGTGTTTTTATTTTTTAATCACAGTGCAACTTCATAACATCAGAAAAGTTGGACCAAGACAGTCTACTAGTTAATCTGTCAGTGCATCACATGCAGAAAAAGGTAACAAGACAAAACTATAGCAACATGATAGTATGGAATAAATAAATAAATTAACTAAAATACAAAAGTAAGTTTCCAGAAAAAAAATGTAAAAAAGAAAAAAAATACAAAACATTTTCAATCAAAATAAACAGAAAATAACAACTACACAACTAATTCTATTCTGATACAATTTTTCACATTATATTAATATGATGTATTAATGTGAAGGTTGTGTCCACTTCCATTCAAAGGCAGTCTTTGGATTTTTGTATTTTGACCACACTTCCAAGCCTGGACTTTTCCACTTTAGCTGCAGTGAAGTGAAAAATTGCTTCTACTTTTACCAGAGTTTCTCAGGGTTCGTGCAGATTTTACGTTCAGTTTAAAACTGTTTAAGACATTTTTAAGACGACGTAGAACAGAATTTAATGCCCATTTCACAACCTATTTCACAGCCATACTGGCAAATAGTTGTGACTCCTTGAATTTAGGGAAAATTTATTTTTTTTGTCAAAAGTTCTGAGTTTAATTGATTTCTAGGAAAAGGTACAGTGAACTTCAAACACATTCCCCTCCACTTATGTCAATCAGGTGGAGAATAATCTTTTCCAAACCAGGCATTACTACATTTGCACCTCCTTATGCTTACTTTTCCCCTGTGAGCCGTCCCAGAACCAATAAAAACCCAAACATCCACCGTCTACCAAAACCACCTACTGATCTAAACTGCTCATCCACTCATCCTATCCATACATGTAAATAATTGGTGTAAAATACAGTACAGTTTGTCATCTTTTTATCTTTTTATGGTCATCAGATATGACTCATCTGGACATTCAGAGGCTCCATCGTGAATGTAGAAACACCATCATTTTCTACAACATTGACTCACCGGTAAAACCCATATAGTTGGATCAATGACAGAGGATGGAGATGCTTGTTTTATGCCCAACAATAGATTTGACTGAAAAAGTTGCT
>JAPTYR010000013.1:8845092-8856165 GCA_029814505.1 Siphamia roseigaster
AAATGAAGCAGATAAAATTAGACTGGTCTTCTTTCTGCTCACTTTCATTCTGTATAGGAGAATGTTTGTATTTCTTTTATATTATTTGTTTTATTTTTATTTTATAAATGAATGAAATAAAGTAATGAAATGAAATGAAATGAAATACATGCTCCAAACAACATTTTTAATTGAAATTTGGAAGAAAAGCTGTTGGTAATTTAGAGAATAAAATAACAAAAATATTCTAAATGGTAAAATCAGAGCAAGTGATCAATTTGCAGTGGCACTTTTTCCCTTGGAATGAAAAGAGAGAAAAAGTGAAATACCAAGTTCAGATGATGACTTGTTCACAGGTTTACACCTCTCTCTCTCTCTCTCTCTCTCTCTCTCTCTCTCTCTCTCTCTCGCTGACATCCATACAGTATGAAGATCATGAAACTGTGTGAACTTCTGTTTCAATGTGAGTTTCTGTTCTTTTTTAGTTGCACATAATAATATCATTGAAGCCTCTTTCCTTTGTGGAGTGGGAGTGGTTTAAAAATAGACACGCATTGAACGACACGGGACAAATGAATGTGAAGATCCTCATCACAGGTTTATTAGCTCCTAAACATGGCTAAGTCAGTGATGCTGGTGTCAACTGTGAAGGGATTAGTCATCTTCTCTCAACTGCTCACATGCTAATAAGCAAACCCTGCTCCCTCACTCCATGTCCGTCACCACGGTAACAGATGGTTGTGACGACACAAGCCTAATGTTAATAATATTCAGTGATTATTGGTGACAATCTGTTGGTTTTCACAGGTTTTTAGGTGTCAAGCCGGTGCAGGTTGGATGTTATGGCGTCAAACAGAGTATTTCAGATCCAGTCGTATATTTCCTGGAACTGGAGCGTCTTCTGGTATTACTGTCCTATTTTACATTAGAAACCTATTAGATTCTAAGCCTTTGCATCCTGTTAAAGTCTGAAGTGAAGTGGAAATGGAATAAAAACAGATTGATTTCATGAAATTAATGAAAAAGTCCTGTCATTTGAAAGTGATGTGCAGCCCTCCTGACTGACTCACCATGAACTCCAGTGAAACAGCACACGCCCACTCTACCGACCTTGTGCAAATGGGATTTGATTGATATATGTATATAAATAAATGCTTATGATTAAAATGTGCTGGAACAAGTTACTTAGCAACAGCTAATACTGTATGCTCACGGTAGAAAGTGAGAAGGCGGGGGAAGGAAATGATCAAATAATAAAGTTTGACACAATGAAAAGTCCAACCCTTAACCTTTAGCTGTGTATTTACTATTATTGTATAGTTTCAGAATCACAAATCACCCTCGACCTGCACCTTTGCATCATCATTGAAGTTAAAATCATGGAAAAAGACAGACGAGCTTGTGAATTCACATCTCGGTTCAGCTGGAGTGGTTTAACTCTTTTGAAAATGTTCCGTCCCTCATCCATGAGACTTCTTCAGTTCACCTGGGGTTAGATCACAAATCTGTTCAGCCTCTGAACATGTCTCTGCTCCTTCAACACGACCAGCCTTTAGTGATTTTCATCTTTTTTTTAATACATTTTCTCCTTGCTTTACAAAAGCACAGTGACATGTTATGTGCCTAAATAACACTGCTCTACAATGTATTTATTTTTAGAAAATATCTGCTTCAGACATTAAATGTGCTAAATCTTACATACCTTAACAAGGTGAATCAGAAAATAAATGATAAAAGTGCTGGTTAGCTCATGTTTTTAATCTATATGATGGTGTGTAATTCCACATGTATGGTGGTTTATGTACATGTATACAATGGATTTCTTCATATTCCATTAAAAAGAACCTGTAGGGTGAATGTATTATTATGTGCAGACAGTGTTTTGAGGTAGATCTGAGAGAAACAATCCTTTTAATAAAACCCAATTCTCTCCTTAATTATCAGAATTTCAAATTTTAGCCCAAGACTGTATCTTTGAAACTAAAACCAACTACCACATTTATCTTCATTTTTCTTCATTAGTGACTCAAATTTGGTAAAGTTTAATTACTTTTATTCAGGAAGCATTTTGCTTGTATCATGCAGCAAGAAATGTATGACATTACTATCGTTCCCTTTTTAAAAATATGTATTTTTAATTTTTTCATTGTGGTTTTTAAATTTTTAGTGTGTATTTTAAATTTTTATCTTGTAACACGCACCTTGTGGAACAGCACTCCTAATTTCATTATATATAAATATTATATAATGACAATAAAGGCTTTTGACTTGACTTGAAAGTGTGACTAGAATAGAATAGAATAGAATAGATTTCATTTGCCATTTGCAAACATACATTGCAGTCTAAATACATTGGCATTCTTTTATGTTTCCCTGAGTCACAAAGTAAAACAAAAAAAGGAGAAATGAACAGAAACTGAAAAAAACATCATCACAACTAAAACCGTATAAAATATTACACAGATCCAAAAGCTCACTTGTAAAATGACCTTTTATGTTGATAAATCAGCATCAACACACACACACATACACACACACAAAACACACTTTAACAACAGCTTCTTCCCTGTCACAGTGAGGTTCCAGGCTAATGCAAAATAATGCATGTGTATATGTGTACATGTACCTATGCATGTATATGGATGTATACTCCTCAGACATTCTAAGCATGGAGGCGTGCTGCACCCCCCCACCCCAGCACCGCTGTGTGGAAAGTGGCCTTTTAAATGTTTGAAACATTGTAAATTGTCTGTTTGGGGTCAGGGACGGGAGGCTACATTTATGTGAAGAAAAGCGTTGCGTCTCAGCGTTTTCTTCCCTCCTTGCATGATGTGCAATTCTGATGAGGTGGAAGGATGCTCTTCCCCCAACCCATGCACAATGACTGAAAGACATGATGTCCTGTTTAAAACTAGAGGACATGAGATATTCTCTGCAGAATTCAAGGGGAAAATTTGGTAAGATATGGGGTCCCTTCATTAAATTGTTGAAAATCACTTAAAATAATATTTGATTATTTGGCAACAGCTTCACCTTTTTTCCATTTTTTTTCATTTTTGCTTTGTTTTCTCTTGTTGTTCTTTGGTTATTATTTACTTAGTGCAGGTTCTGGATGTCATAATACATTGGCATTGGTGAGGGGTGGGTTTATAGGAGGGAAATAATGGGTTATATTTATTCTGAATTACCTGTTTGGACTGGTACATGCAATAGATTTCCTTTCTTTAACTGCGACTTGGATATAATTGCATTGCCCTTTTTGTTTTTAAGTGCTTGTATATCTGAATATGCATGTGTATATATCCTAACACACCCTGAAAATGACATGTTCACTGCACTGTGTCTTTACTAATTTATGAAAAAAATCCTTCATAAAAATATTTGGACTAAGAAACATCTGCACTTGTGGCAAGGAGGTGCTGCGCCATTATTAGAGCTCTGCATATGTAAATGGTAACACAATTCAGTTGGAGTCCTGTGTTTACCTGTGAGTTTGGTGTTTTTAGGTCGGTGCATGATCATGTGACTGAAAACAATGAACAAAAAAACAAAAAAAAAGCAGAATCATTTTTGTGGATTATTCAATCTGAGTCCTTTCCATATAAATGTGTCTATTATCACGGATGAGACAGGCATTGGGTTTGCTCAGGAGTTGATACCAGTTGCCAGGACCAAACAGACTCCTGACAAACATTATGTAATAACACAAGCACGTATCAGTGTGATCTACAGGCCTTTTCACTTGAATGCTGTAGCCATGGTAATGAGGTATATTTTGGTGTTTCACTGCAAAAAAAGGAAGCTCTAACTCAGACAAACTGCCCAATATCCTCTAAATATTCATTCTTTGTAGGAGTCTTGGCCTGAACACATCTACATGTTAATACAGAGCCATAGTCATAGCGTCACCTATTGCTAAAAGGAAGTTACTTGTA
The DNA here is from genome assembly GCA_029814505.1 of Siphamia roseigaster. Classification (NCBI taxonomy): domain Eukaryota; kingdom Metazoa; phylum Chordata; class Actinopteri; order Kurtiformes; family Apogonidae; genus Siphamia; species Siphamia roseigaster. Next base: position 8,849,007 of record JAPTYR010000013.1, read on the forward strand.
TTTTACTTTGTCTCTAAAAGCCGATAATCACAAAAATGGACCAATTGGTAGCTGTCAGACCTGAATGTGGGGAAAAAAAAAATAAAAAAAATACAGGGACAGCAGTTAATACTGTGCCATGGAAATACTGAAAAAGACTGAATAATTCATGAATTACATGTATAAATTGACAAATACTGCAAATTAGATGAACATGATGTGAATTCTGGGATTCAGGTTTGTTAAATAACTGCTGCTCCATAAATATGCAGAGGCAGACAAACTGTCAAATTTGATTTTAATAACTTACTTGTGCACAAATAGGCTTCAGTGATGGTAGGGCACTGTGAAAGGTTTCTAACAAGAGGTAAAGGTAAGGAAGTGGACAGCGAAGGGAGAAAGTGCAAATGCTTTTATGTCCAAAGCCTAATAATGCTGTGCTTGTTCTTTTGTGGCACAAAATAACGCAAGTAATTGAGTGTGTTTGTGTCCAAATGAGTGAGGAAAGAGCCTCAAATCCACTCTTACAAACTCAATGTGTATCTCATCAGCTTTACGGTGGATGAATTTTCATGCGTTGCAGCTGTTACTCAAGTGGCCCTGGCTTATTTATGAAGGAGCTGAAACCAGGCAGTACATGAGGGTGGATTACCGAGCTCTGATTTATGAAACAATTAAAACTAGTCAGGCTAAATAATGCAAATGAAACGGAAGAAAGCATGCCAAGTGTTGCTCTAGTTGAGGAAAAAACTTCATATTTTGGTGCTACAGTGTATGATTGGAGCTGAAATGAGTTGGATAGAATTGAAAAGTGATCGACTTCAACTCATTAGTGGTATTAGCACTAAACAGTTTCAGATTGTGAAGGAAGAGGTGAATATGAATGGAATATTTGGGAGTAAAGATAAATGCTTGGTGGTGATGTAGCATAAGACTCAAATTTTAAACCAGAATGAACCAGAATGAGGGGAGAAAATGTAAAAACACATCCTAGTCTAGAGACTCCTGAGACTTTAGCAGTTCTACAGGAAAAAACAAACAAACAAACAATAAAATAGGCATCAAAATGAACAAGAACAGCCAAAGTGATCAATAAAAAGCAACAAAAATTAATAATAAACCAGCAAAATAATAAGTAACATGAACAAAGTAAGACTCAAACAGAACCAAGAAGAAGAAAAATGATCAAATAAAAAACAAAATGTTGAAAAATAAACAAAATAAGCAAGAAAATGAACAAAAACTCATAAATATTTAGAATTTAATACAAAACTGCAAAAAAAAACCTGCAAAAAAAAACCTAAAATGAAGTTAAAGAAATAACTAGTGTTGTAATTTGTTTCTAGTGTTTTCAGTTTTGGCTTTTTCCTTATTTCTAAATCATTTGCCTTTTGACACCTGTTTATCAGTTTCATCAACAAAACTCAGTAAAAACACAGTAACAGCACAGTTGGATTTTTCTGAATATTTAAACTAAACCATCCATTCAGAATGTGTCAGCGCTGACGCATCAGAAGTAAAAGGGTTAAATATAACTAAAAATATACAGAACAACCTGATTTCCAGATGTTGGTCTGAAAATACCAAAAAGTCCACAGCTATGAGTAGAGCTTTTGTTTCCACTGAAAAGTATAATGGAAGTTAATCCATAGATAACCAAGTAATATTAAGTGATTAAATATATTTAGTTTTTACAAAACACAAAACTCAAGAGTTTAAGTTGTATTGACATAGATGACTTGGATTTATTCATACCATAAATTATCTTTCTTTCTGAATTCTCACCAAACAACCAAGAAAACTATAGGAAAAAAGAAATTCAACAATACATTTTAATATCTTAAGTTCTTGTTCTTGTACTGCTGTTATGATATATCACACCTTATGATAATATGCATGCGTTTACAATGTAAATACACCTTGAACAGGTATTTTCTCAGTATATAAAGTGACATCAGATGCTGTGGCAGGTATTAAAGATCATAACAGGAAAGGACTTGCTGTACCTACAGTCTTCACTCGTGGTTTTCTTCTTAAGTAAATGTAAAAATGAACACAAAACAGCCAATAATCATCATTTAACACATATTAACTAACATTATAATAAACTCAACAACCTGAAACCCTGCTCATAAAACAACACAGTTTTAACACAAATACCCACAATATCAGAGTGAACTTTGAATAGGCCCCTCCCCTCCCTCACAGAAACTGAACTTTATATGTAATCGCCACTAAACAAGAGCATTGCATTGTATATTTTCACCTTTTTAAGTCAAACAATTAATTTGGTTTAGTAATGGCATTGGTTTTTACAAAACATAATAGAATAAGTGATTACCACTGCGAAGTTTAATTCCAATCAAAATCAGGGTTTGCAGTGTGCTCACAAAAAAAAAGTTTCTGCAGCTTTCTCTTCACACTACTGCAATGACTCATGGGGATTCATGGGTTGGAGATGTGGTAGTTTGTACAGTACGTTGTTGTGTATTCATGCATGTTGTACCGCATTTGTTCACATTTGTTACATTTTGTAATACAATAAACCGCCAAAATACTCTGGGCATAGCAACATAAGTGTAAGGCTGTTGTATTCCAAAATTATTAATATCTATCAAAATATTGGTCCTATCAAATTTCTGTTTTCATTAGTCTGCTTATTGATCAAAAATACATTAGTATACCAAACTGCAACTGTCAGCTCTTTACGGATTTTATATAATGCCCAAGACACACACATGTATGTACACGCACACACGCACACATACTGAGGTCACTTGACTTTTATAACATGGATAATGAACATATTCACATAGAAATGAAGAAAGGTAAAAACAGCTTTAGTTATGTGCGATATTTTGGCCACACAGTGTTTAATATCATGTTTTAAAAGCCTTTCCTCATGTATTTTTCAGCAGGAATAGCTCCTGAGCATCCCCTATGGACCAAAAACACCACCAGCATTTTATATATATAAAAAAAAGAAATTTATTGAACTATACTGAACTGAACTGAACTGAAATGAACCACCCTTTCAACATCCTCACGTTGTTATTTTCCACCAAATAAAATAACACTCATGAGATTACCAGAGAAGAACTACTTTAAAATAAAAAGAAAAAAAGGGCTTTTTAAAAGTGTAATGCACCGTTGCCGTTGCAGGAGTTTTATCAAAGCGCCTCCTGCCTCCTGCCAGATTATTCCCATCCGGCTGCAGCAGCACAGGATTGCTTGGGATTATACTTGGCAGTTTCTCTCCCTGTCGGAGGGATCTGCTCACAGCTAAGAACCACTTTGCATAAACTGGAAATAATAATGAAGCTTTTTAATGTTCCAGCCTTTATTCCACTCAGAGCTGTCTCTGTGTTCGGCGCCTTATGTGTTTAACTGTGGATATTGGTGACAAAACAAGAAGAGGCCACAACAATCAGTGCATTACATTAAAGTATGAAGTGCTTTTTACGCTGTTGGAATTGAGTTTTACAGCGTTAGATCAAACCGTTTACTTAGAATAGAGAAAATAGAGCTGTCAGCTTTAGAAAACTGCATCCAGAATCCACACTTTTAGAGACATATAGTTGTAGTTTAGTGTTTAAATATCTACTGAACCATTATTTTAACACCCTGTCATTTTTTTTTACAGTCGTTCCTGAATAAACTGACAGGAAAAACTTAATCGGTAAGTTCTTTTAGGGATTGATTTTTCCAAAGTTCCACTTTACCGGAGCATCTACTTGGAGAGAGCAGTCATCTAATATTAATATTCTTCATTGTGTAGAGCACTTTGCCAAGATTGCATGCCTCAATCACTTCAAGCAAAGAAAAGGAAAGGAAAATCTGATAGGTAATAGGTTTGAAGTTTGAAATAACACAGAACAAGGAGCACGGAGTGTGAAAGAGAAATGGAAAACAAAAAAAAGTCAAAATTAAATTTGTATGGGGGTATAGAAGCAAGAAAATATCTCATTTTTAATAAGAAGAAAATAGTATCTTTTATGCTGTCATTGTAGATAATGTATTTATTTATTTAAAATGCATTCCCCCCCTTTTTTTTTTTGCTGTTTACTGAAATCAATAAATATGAATCAACTGTAACTGTCAGTGTCAGCCGTGCACCTCAGTGAAATGAGGTGTCAGCCTTTAGCCACAAAGTCCTCGGTCCTTTAATTTAATTATATTCAACTAAAAATGGATTCAACATGGATAATCAGGCTGTATGATAGGACATACAAACGGCTCAGAGAAGTGATAAGTAATAAGCTCCACATTATACATTTTCATTCACTTTATCACCAACAAAACCCAGTGTATGAGTATTAAATCAGTGTAATCAATGCAGATGATAATAGCAGTTGAGTATTGTCGATCAAACATAACAAAGCTTCAAACTGGTCTTATTAGAAGAGTTGGAATGCATAAATTAGGTCTGACTAAATTCATCCTACCTTGACATCCTTGGCGGGCTGACACTCAATCTGATGAGACACGGATGCAGTTTGGTTCATCTTTGCTCTTCTGTGCTACAGAATGTCCCTTTATGTGAAAGCTGGATCCAGCAGCAGCAGCAGCAGCAGCAGCAGCAGCAGCAGTAGTGTGTTAATGAAGCCCCTAACAGCGCTGTCACCGAGCACCAGGCACAGACTCACAGCATCTCAGGTGTTGAAGTTTGCTGCTGCTCAGCTGTGAGCTGTCCAACTCATGTTGCCGCTGATAGCAGTGAGAACTGGAGGCAGCACAGACACCAGAGTGAGCTGAAAAACAGTCGTCCTCACTGGTGTTGCTGCCTGACTTTATTACTGAAGCTTCACCAGAGGCAACACCTTCCTAAGCTGCTTCCCCTCCTTCCTCTGCATGGAAATAAATGGTTGAAAATCTCAATGCAGTCCCTCCCCTCTCTGCTTCTCTTTCCCTTTAGAAAACAAGGATGTCCTGCTTCATATGGAGAACGCAGCAGAGGCTGATAGACGCTTCATAAACCAGGAGTTTTGCCAGTGCCTCCCACATATGAAGACGTTTCTTCATCAGAATGCGATTTAGCCCAAGGCAATGATATTGCAGGCAGTGGGTTTGAGCTTTTACATGAGGAATGTCTGTTATAAAGCATCTTAGAGGAGGTTCAGTGTTTGGATGAAGACACATTTGGACTGGATGTTTTGCTTTTTGATGAAGTCAGACTGATGAAATACTGCAAACCTCATACCTCTGACCCAACCAAACCCTGCTGCCGTTTGTTTGTCAAAAAATATTACCACCTGATATTCGCCTTTTTCCCTTTTCATGTTAAAACCACTTAGATTGAAACGAGGGAAAAGCAGAAATACACAGCAATGGCCTTGAGATGACTGAACTGCTCAGGCAAATACTGGAACGGCAATAAATCCATCGACATCATCTAACAGTAGTTGCAGATTCAAGTAAACACTGCTATTGACACAAGACATCACTTTATCTCTTAAAGCTATGGAAAGGACATTTTAGGTTTATTGTTGTTGTTGGTTTGGATTGAAATTGCTATAAATGTACAGTATGCTTTTGGATTACTTTATGTTTGTCAGGTACAGTAGGATACCACTAGGATTCCTTCAGTATACATCACTTGCGAGGTCCCCCAAGGCTACATATTCAGTCCACTACTATTCTTCCTTTCAAACTGTACTAAAATACGGACTCACAGTGATATCAGCTGGCTTCTGCAGTGTTGTTTTGAAGTCTTGAGTTTGACATTGGACCATTGGACAGCCAAGGATATCAAGACTGGAAACATAAAGATACTGTACAGTTGTGATTGTGTGTCATTAACGTGCAAGTAAATGGTTGCAGAATTTTCCAAGAATTATAACTAGAGGTGTCAAATTTTCACACTAATTAAGATTGATTAATTACAGTCATATTGAGAGCATTATTTTTTTTTTAAATCACATTAATCTAATTTTTAACCTTTAACTTTACTGTATACGAGTTGTCTTTTTGATGTGTTCACTTAAAGCACTGTCGAAGGATTTTTTTCTCTGAGTTTATGTCTAAATTTCACTTATTTTCGGGTCTAAAAAGTTGATAAAGTACCAGATACCAAAATAAACCCAGTTTTATGGAAAACCCCATTGAGCTACATGTTCAAGAAACAATCTAATCTTTAACTTGGTTGCTGAAAAAAAAGTATATTAAGTCCACCCATTGCTTTGGTTGTGGAAAACCTTCCCCTGCACCCTGCTATCAGACACCTAAAATCCTGCACTTGTCAAATTGTGGCTTTGCTTTCTCCATAAGAAATCCACCCTACACTAAAACATCTATCTAGAGGTGGCAGATCAAGGTAAACTTCTCCAGGGGAATTACACTGAGATTTCTGGGTGTATGTATGACCAGTGTTTGGCATCCACCATCATCAATATCCAATACGACGCCTCCATTTCAATGCGATGTCGACTTCCCTCCATATTTATCAAATTCTGATCCACCTAAATAAATAAATGGATGCCACAATAATGAACAGAATTCAAAATGTGACAACAATAAGGTTTTATTTGTATAAAAACGACACTAAGTCAGCTTTACTTGGTGCCATCAGTCATTTTACTTGAATGAATGCAATTTCTTTAAAACTGCCAGCGTCTGTTTTCGTAATAAAACAGCTCATATGCGGGTCGTACATCAGATCCTGACAGGATATGAAAGATTTACGATGTTGGTGTGACTTGAGCTTAATATTCATAACCATATGTGTTGGATATATTCGATCACTCTGCATCCCTCTTCCCAGATTTGTCCTTAAATGTTACAGTAAACTGTCGACGTCATCAAAAATAGATGACCTCCATGCATCTTTAATGAGCTGGCGATTTCCCACGCCACTTATCATATTTATTGTGCGGTGCAATCATTTTCACTGAACACGTAACAGCTTTTAACATCATGAAGACATCACCACAGGTATTACTGGATTTCTATTCGTTTTGCATCAAATGTTAGTCAAGTGCTTTTTGTTATGTATCAAAGGGTTTTTCACCACAACTATGGCAGCTTTTGTAAAAACACCTTTGAGACTACTTTGTCCTTTTCCCATCCAGCCTTTTCAGATCATCAGGGCTATTTTTATTTGCTGCCAAATGAGTCACTTTTAACCTTTTAACTCCGGAGAGTTTAGCAATTCCACAGTAAAAAAAAAAAAAAAAAATATTAA
>JAPTYR010000013.1:8939833-8954276 GCA_029814505.1 Siphamia roseigaster
ATAATCAGTCTCCTTTTTGTTTTTTTGTTTTTGATTGGCAGTTGAAAAACGAAAGAACGAATGATACACGGATTGTTGTGGCTGGTACCACTGGTTTTCTATTATAAGTAAGTAAAGTGTATTTATATAGCACATTTCACATTTTATTTTGGATTGACATAGTTATAATATTGGCAATATATAGATAAAGTAAACACCAGTCAAAATGTCTTGTACAGACTTGGCTGTTTGACTGTCAGTAATGTTTGACATTCACAAAGCTCTAAAATAACTGTGTAAATCAGACTGTGAGCTTGTCAAACTTCAGAAACTGGACCGACAGTTGATGGACTTATGTTAATTCATCATTATTTATTCAGCAGCAGCAAAACAATATTATACAAACTATGTAAGTTAAAGCCAGTTAAACCCAAATATTTACCAGTTCCACCATGAACTGGACTGAAACACGGGACACCAATAAATGGGCCTTTGAATAATGCAGTAGCACCATTATTTATTTTTAATGACATGATGAGGACAATCCTTCTGAAAAGTATATCATATGTTATTAACTGTCCTGAGATCACCCAACTCTAGGTACTTCACATAACAATTCAAATGACAAATGACAAATCACTGCATTTACTGCATTGCACATCAATTCGCAGGATTTAATGTTTCTGCAGATACAGATAAATATAACAATATCTCTGAACCAAAAATAGATTCTAGTTAACATTTAGTGTGATTGTGAGATGATGATTCTCAGGAAAGGGTTTTTTTTCTTTTTTTTTTTCTTTCAAAAGCGCTTCTACATAAATGAATTTACAGTATCAGCAGTGTTAAGTTAAAGTGTGAGCGCTAAAAGCACTTTGTTAAGGTTTGGGAAAGATACTAGTGCTGCAGAGGAGAATGTCATTGATTTATTAAAACAAAAAAAAAAGGGAACAGTATTTTATTTCTCAGCCTCCTGAATCATTTACATACAGAGTAATAAAAACACTGATGCCTTATACATTTTCCCTCTTTATTTCACTTTAAGTTCTGACCCGAGGCCAAGACTCCACCAAGAGCACAGGCGTCTTATAAACTTAGCAGAAGAGTTATGATCAGCAGTAAAATCAATATCAACAGTGTTTTTAACCATGGGGTCACTTAGAACTCAAACAGGATTATTTGAAATCTCTAGTAATTAATAATAAAAAAAAAAAAACTTACTAATAAAAAAAATATATATAGTGAGTTGAGAGACAATATATAAATATATTATATTATATAATATCACAATATAAAAATATAAAAGACATGACAAACTGTGAAGCAGGAACTGATGCACTGTGGAACTGTTTATCTGCCAAATGTTCACTGTGGTCAGTTTCAGATGCTACAGCTCCTTCATAATTCATAGTTTGAGTTATTGTTTGTTCAGCATTAATTGTCACCCTTGTAAATACAAACTGGACTGACTGTATATATCCTGACTAAGGAAAATCAAATTCTCAGTTTGTGCAGTAATCTATACTTGGCTTTTCTGCCTCTGTCCATAATAATATACATTTTGTAGTCTAAATGTCATTTTAAATTAATGTTTATTTGCAACATGATATGGCAAACTATTACATGATCAAAAATAATTAAATTTTAGCAACAACAACAACAAAAAGTCTGGGGGTTACCAGGAATGTGTGACATTAAAAATGAATCTTAAGTCAAAAAGGGTTGGGAACCATTGCACTACTGATTCTAAAGGTTAAATAATAGTCATTGTGGTTCATGAACATAAATCTTCTTTGTGGTAGTTTGTGTGGTCTTTCTTTTAGGCAGATTAATGCCCAGGTGTAGCAGGTGCCCTATTTTGCCCATATGTGATCTTAAGTATCCAGACATCATTTTCATTTCTTTGTTATTGCATCCCTGAGGCAGCCTGAGATAAGAGTTTGTTGTTATATAATGAAAGGCTGAGGTTATATAAAGTTGTATTAAACACATTTGGCATGCTCCCTGATTTGCATAGTGATGTGAATCATCTCTTGTGCAGCCCCTCTCGCCTCTGGCTCAGATCTCTTCCCCGACTATGATCTGTCTTGATTATTTTATAATGCAGCTCTGTTGTATAATTTTGAAGTCTGAGTAATTTACACGTGGTCTGTGTTTGTTCTCAGGAGAAGGTTTGGCTGAACGTGGATAAATCTTTGGAGTGCATTATCCAGCGTGTTGACAAACTGCTACAGAAAGAAAGGAGACCCAGCGACGGCAGTCAGGACAGTACCCTGAGCGACCAGCAGGGCGGCGGCAGCAAGAAAGGTAGACCAGAAATGTACAAAATATGGTGTTTTATTCTGTCAATATTCCACTATGGATTATTCATAGCTTCATGTACAGTCTTAGCGCTTCATTACAGCAGGTTTTGTATAAGTTTATGCTGTGAGTTTCCTTCTTCTTTGTTTTTATTTAAATGAAAATTAAAGCAGACAGGAAAATCAAATTAATTGTGCTACAAATTCCCATTACACATACGTATCAATAATGATAAATATAATGGCTACAAAAAGACCAAGAAAATACAAAACACACTTTGAACAACCTGTAAACCAGTCCCTCTAGAATCTTCTGATGTCTCATTCACATCTGTGAATGTACAGTTTTGACATTTGAAGCATTAAATACTTTTGTCAGTATCAAGATGAGTATTTTTACCTTCTTAACCTTATTTCGCCTGTTTGTTTTTAGCTTTTTTTTTTCAGATTATGTCTATAAAAATTACAGTTTTTTTTTTTAGCTTGTTTTTAACATTTGTGAGAAAAGGTTGTACTGTAAAATATATTGTATTGAATATATTAATGTAGCTTTTCTCTGTAAATCTGCTAGCTTCTTTTTAGCATTTATGTACAAATTTAAACAATTTAGGTTGTTTTTTAGTTTCTGTCTTCAAAATTTATGGAGAAATTACATTTCTGGGGAAAATGTAGTGGTTTTCGCTTCTTGTTTTGAGTCTGGATTGTCTTTATCCTGTTTTTGCATAAGAAAATATTGCATTATTTTTAGACAAATTTGTGGAGTTTAACCTTTTTTTTTCAGTCGGTTTTAGTTTGTCTTCACACCTCTGTGTAAAAGGAAAAACCTTTTTTTGTCAGTTTCTGCCTTCTTTCTGTAAATTTGAGTACCGAAAAGAACAGATTTGTTTTGCAATATTCACTAAATCCTGCAATTTCAGTGTAAGAAAACAGCAACAATCTACCGTGAAATCAGGATTTTTATTTTTAGGTTACAGTATCCTGAAGGGACTGATAAATAAACATAATTAGAAGTAACTGTAACTGTGCTGTTGATGGCTGTGCAAAGGTGATGGAAAAAGGCGAGCTTTCTGGATCAACCCAGGAAGTATGTCACAGGAAACTGAATCATCACCATCATCATCATCTTCATCATCACCACCACCACTTCCATCCTCATCCTCTCTACCTGCCTTATCCTCTGCACATCCTCCCAGCCCTGAACAAGAGACCCGTACGTTCATTTCAATCCTCCTTTCATCTCTTTATTTTCTCCATCATTTTATTAGTTTATTTTTCACTTCTTTTCCTCATGGTGTTGGTTCAGTGAAACATCACAGGCAGTACTTTTTTCCATTTCATCCTTCACTTCATTATAAAGACAAGTCGTTGTGAGTCAAATGTCACTGTTATTGTCTCCTCAGTTTGTCCAAAGTGAATAATGTCGCACAGTTATTATACCCGTGAGCCAAAACAATGAAGTCAGCTCTTTTTCCCTCTCTAGCTTTGCCAGTGCATACAGTACGCTGCTGCTAATGCTTCAGGGTTGACTGCAGCCCATCAAACCTCCGTTTGAGGTTTATGTTTATGTTGTACATTTACTGGACTGGGGTCAAACCGATGAAGACACTTTAAACCAGGAGTGTCGAAGACATTTTAGATCAGGAGCCACATTCAGCACAAGTGGGTCAAACTGAATAAATGATAACATAATAAGCTATAAATAATGTCAACTCCAAACTTTTCTTTATGCTTTTGAGTGGAAAAAATTTAAATCATATATTGAAAATATTTACATCTACAAACTATCCTTTAAAAATGCAAATTACACAAACAAGCTGAAATTTTGAATTAAAAAATATTTCTTATGACTCCTGTGTGTGAAAATGTATCCATCTTTTTTACCTTTATGTGTAATTAATTCCAATGTGCCTGTGCAAATGGCAATAAAACTCTCATTAGAATAATAGGTTTTACAATATATATGTTAAAACGTAGAGCTCACAGTGGATATATTAATGCATGAAACATTTATAAGCAGGAGTAATATTGTTAAGACTGCACTTTTTTTCTCTTAAGGCAATCAAGTTCTTCAGGTTATTCACCGTTTTACTGAAGGGATAGTTTATAAATGTAAAGATTTCCATGTAATTTTCCTTTTTTTTTTTTACACTAAAACAAGAAAAATTTGGAGTTGTCTTTATTGATAGGTTATTATAGCAGGATTGTACTATTCGGACCCTCTTTAGATCAAACTGGTCTGCCTGTGACCCCTGAACTAAAATGATTTTAAAATCCTTGATTGATAATATCTTCAGGGTAATTTTTGCATTTGACAAATTCCTCCCATGTACCAGATTGGACCCTTTGATGGGCTGTTTTAAGCCCGCAGGCCACAGGTTAGTTTGACACCCCTGCTGTAAAGCGTTAGAATTTAGAACCTGCAGTTGTGATGTGCAGGTAGGTTATGAAATGTATTCAAACTTATGAGACATGAATAGAAACTAGAGAATTTCATTGCATTCAGCACAGGAAAAAAATAAGATGAATAGAAACATTAATATTTCTTTGCGTGCAATGAAATATTAATCATTATATTACCATAACCATAATATTATGCTTTTATTTCTTTCACCAAGAAAGAAATAAAAGCACAATAAATCTGATAACACTATCCCATAATTACAACATATACTATCATAATTACAAGATGAGAGGTCTGAAATCTGTTTTTACTGGGTGAATGTAATCTGTTACAGCAAAAACATAACCCCCTTTATTAATTAGTTAAAAGTGAAGGCAGATTTTTCAGTTTGACCCTGGTCCGTAGTGTTTCTGTGTGTGTCTCTGCTGCCCTGTGTGGCTTCCAGCGCCTGCTAATCACGCATGTTGCACCTCCATCCCCTCTTCCAGATGGAAGCCCCAGTGCTGAGGAGGCCTACCCAGGTAAGAGCTGGCTCCCCGCCCACGCCCCTCTAACCACTGTTCCCCCAAGTCCCATCATCAAGAGATTTGAGAAGTGGTTAAAGATGAGTATCTAAAGCTAAAACACAAGATATATATCAGAATAGTCTTTATTATATTTGTTTTATTTAATAAAAATTTGAGTATTACCACAGTAGGTGCAACAATATGAATAAAACAAAACCGAATACTTAAGAAAATCAGAATAAAGTGAATATAAAATTGTAAAAAATAAAGGAAAAAGTAAGATAAGTAAAATAGGAATCAAACTTAAGTAGAAAAAAATAAGCAGAATATATAAATAGACTATATGAACAGCATGTATGTATGAACAATTCTATAAAAATATTCGTTAAAAAACATTGTTATTACAGGAACAGAGGATTTTACATGAGCTGCAGAGGATTGATTATTATCCTGAGACCCAGGAAAATACAAATGTTTGCTTTTTTACATTAAATAATTGCTATGATTGGCTTCAGCATCATGCAGTGTTTTTTTAGTTGCATTTTTTATTTGGTTTTTTTAATACCCTTTGCAGTGGCCAGATCTATTTTTTAAATAGATCTGTGAAACTCTTATATTGCTGGATCTAAGAAGAATAGGTTGTTTTTTTTCCCCAACTTTATTATCTTCAGGGGTAGTTATTTTTTAATTCAGGAAAAGGAATTACAGGTTTCTTTATCTTTTAAAATTTTAAACTGGAAAAATCAAAATCTTACAAAGTGTATTGTTGTCATTTCTAGTGCAAATATCCCATCTCACTTAAAATAAAACAGATATACCGAAAGGGTAATTTTTCTGTGAGATATAAGAACTTATTTTTATCTTCTTTAAGACTTCTTAAAATCTAATTTTAAGAAGTCTTACAAAGATAATTTGCATTTGTTCCTTTGGCAGATTTGTTTTTGTGCTTTATAAGATTTCTTAAAATTAGATTTTCCAGATCTACTGTCTAAAAATCAGTTCTTAGATCTCACTGAAAAGTTACTTTTTAGGTGATCATGTCTTGTTTTAAGTGTGATGAGATATTTGGACTAGAAATGAGAAAAATACATTTGGTAAGATTTAGATTTTTTTCCAGTGTAACATTGGTTGATGTAGTAATTTAATGGTGAAGAACACGGTACCTTGTAATTTACTGAAACCAACTGTTAAAGAAAAACAAGACACAACATGATGTGGATCTACCCACAGCAAACGATGGAGCTTCTGCTTTCTCTGTTGCCTCTATGTTCCATCTGTTTTATGTTTCTGTCACAAATCAGCTCAGTTTCAACATGTAAACGTACAATTTAATGACTTAACTTATCATTAAAACTGCTGGTGTGTATTTAAACTTGCTGCGATTCTTGTGTGTATATTCACCGTCAGTGTGTGTGTTTTTTATTCAGGCGAGTGGAGTGAGGCGTTGTATCCCCTCCTCACCACGCTGACCGAGTGCGTCGCCATGATGAGTGACAAGGCCAAAAAGTCCATGGTGTTCCTACTGATGCAGGACAGCGCCCCTACCATCGCCATGGACGTGTCGCTGCAGTACCGCCGTGACGTCGTCTTCTGCCAGACGGTCAGCACACACGCAATTTGAAACACACAGCAGTTTTCACCTTGAACTTCTACTTAAGTCTCAGTGTATTTTTATGTCCTTTATTTTTTTGTGGTGTTCTTTTTTTTTTTTTTTTTCACTAACAGACATTTCCATTCAGTAAATCACATAAACATATGGCATTCAACTGTTGACATAACTAAATCAAAGACAGGAAAAAAGAGGACAAAAAAACTACAAACAAGTAGGGAGTGATCTTTTCCATTCAACACAATCACTGATTTGTGAAAACAAAATCAGGCCTATATGGCGTGGCATAGTTGACCCAATTTTCCCAGTATGAAGCTAATTTCTTTTTGTGTTGGTCTTCATACATAATTTTGTCTCATTATGTCTCATTGCATCTTGATAATGATGATGAAATTATTTTATTCAGTCATCATGTCATACAACCACTGTCAACACTACAAATATTACCAACAGGTCAGTGACTGAGAAGGCACAGGCAGAAGGATAATGCTTATATTGATGCCTGTCCTACATAACTAATGAAGCTACCCAACGTACTTTCAAAAAGAAAAATGCAAACAACCAAACAAAGAAGCAAAAATATAAAGAAGTGAAACTAACCCAGAAAAACTGAAAACAGAACCAACTAAATTAATGGTCGTTTAATATGGAGTATAAAATAAATTATTTGCCTATTAATTATTGCATCTTAACAGTTGTAACCTTCAGAAATTGCTCGACATATCATTAAAAACAAAACACAATAATGAGTTACACATTCATAAATCCGGCCTCGCCTCATTCCATAGTTTAACTCCCAACAGATGTACATCTGCTTTTAGTCTCTTTTCTAGCTTTTTGTACAACAAATTTACAAACATCTCACAAATAACATTTAGACTCATACATTGATTATTATACATACATTATTTGCATTATTTTATAGAAAACCAAAGCATTAAGATTCATAATATTGGGATTCATAAACATCAATTGATTAGTAGGTTCATAGTAACCAGCCTTATTAATAATACATAGGGCTTGTTTTTGTGGGAGGACTGTAGTACTTACCATTCCATGTCTTTTTCATTTTATAGTATCCTTCTACATCTTCATGTTTTGCATCCTTTTCTCAAGTCTCATGTCTTTGACGTAGTTATCATATTATGTCTTCAATGTGACATTTTGTTACATCTACATTTTGTTGTATCTTTTACTATTTCTGTCTTGTTCTGTCTTACTACTTTGGCGCTTTACTGCATCTTGTAGCATCTTTACATTAACTTCATCTTGTCAACACTTTATTATTAGGCCTTTACACCCTACTCAGTTGTTCTTTTTTTTTCATTGTTTTGTTTTTGTTACATCCTTTCACACCTTGTGGCTTCTTGTCTTGTATTAGTTTTTTTTTTTGTCCTAAAAAATATTTTTTTTTACTTTTTTTATGACTTGAATTTTATTACATCTTTTTGCTATATTTACATAGCTGTCTCTGTTCTTTCTCACTTCATTTGTTTTTTTATTGTATCCTGTGTTGTCTTGGACATTATTTTCAACTTATGTCTGAAGCCTTCATGTCTCATAATTTGGTGCATTTTTTTTACTTTTTTTTTTTAAACTTTCTTCTCCAACTTGTTACGTCCTTTCACCTTTTTGTAAATATTTTTTGTCTTATATTTATTCATTTCTGTTCTGTTTTGTTGCATTGCTGATCTAGTGTTTGTTATATCTTTTACATACTTTTTGTCTTTATAGCACATATAATGTGAAAATACTATAAAGATGCAACAAGACAAAAAATTATGTAAAAGTGATTCAAACATATAATGAATTGACTTTTCTTGATCTTTGTCCATTTTCTCTTGAAACCGAAAAGAACTCAGTGATCATTTTGATTTTACTTTGATTTAATGTTATGGAAACTGCACTAAGTCACAAATGCAGAAACTACATAAAACAGCTGTTATAGGATTTGTTTTGCTGTATTTAGTAACACGTAATTTGCAGCAAAAAACCTACAGAAGTAGCACTCAAGGACACTGATGACATTTACTCAGACCTGCTGATTCTCACATTCACCCACACACAATAACATGCAAATTTACATGACTTTATAATTTTTGCCTCTAAATAATGTGGTCGTCCTCATGTGACACAGCAAGAAATGCAATATTAAGAGCATAGATCAGGAATAATACTATTTTGGGGAAGTGAAAACGCCCAGTGCGTCACAGTATTTATATGACTGATGCGCTCGTGTGAAAATGAGGATAAGCAAAGAAGTCAGTTTGTAAAATATACGAAAAGTGAAGGGATTTCTTCACCTTCACACCCACACACTCCTACTCTGACAGCAGAGATGCTTCACTTCTTCAGATTTAAGTTAAAAGGAGGGTGCCAGGCCAGCCCAGATGTAGTCATAGTTGTGGAATGTTATTTTTATTCCCTCATTTGTCTTGGATTTCCCACAGAATGCACGTCTAAATGTATTCTAAAATGATTAGGCAGGCATGAGTAATGAATACACACATAGTTTATTGAATTTAAAATACAACTTTATTTAGAACTGAAGCAATTTATCATGGTTAAATAACAGATAGAAAACAAGATAGAAAAAGGTTCTGTCAATTTGTTTTTCTTTATAATTTTTTTAGATTAATTCTGGGATAACATGTACTTGCTTGCTCCCAAAATTGTGTTTCCACTAAACTTTTACATTCACTGTGCTCTGGCTATATTCTAGTTTCTTGTTATAGACTTGTCTTGAATGTTGAAATGTAGTTTGGCAAGGATCCAGAAAAGCAAAATGACATAAATGTCCTTCTCCTCTTTTGCTGTACAGCACAAGTGTCAATCATATGGCCCACAGGATCTAATCCAGCCCATGGGATGAATTTATGAAATATGAAAATTACACCAAAAATAGTAACAATCAAGGATGTCCAAATCATTTTAGTTCATCTTCCACATACAGACCAATTTGATCTGAAGTGGATCAGACCAGTACAATACAATCATATTTACCTAGAAATAATAATTCAAATATTTCTCTTTGTTTTTGTGTAAAAAAAGTAAAGTTACATGAAAATGTTTACATTTAGAAACTGTCCTTTCACAAAAAATACTGAATGATCTGAACAACCTGAAATGTCTTAAGAGGAGTAAGTGCAATTTTACCAATATTTTACCTTTTTCAAAATTTTTTGTGTATTTTTGCATCCACTGGGATCTGTCAGTTGTAATGCACGTGTGTAAATGATACAGAGACCTAATTTTTTACGATTTGCACTTATATTTCTTTAGACATTCCGTTTGTTCATGTTTTTCACATTTTATGAAACTTCGTAAACTTAAGCATTATTATAATGAAATTTAGGTTTTTTCCGCTGTTATTATTTTACTGGTCCAGTCCAGAGTTTATTGAAGAAATTAATGTAGTCATTGGTTTGTAGATTTGGCATATTGTTTGTCTCCATTTTGTTTTTTTAGGAACTAGAAGTGCCCATATTTTGTTAAGACAAGTTGGTGAAGAGAAAGGAGTGACAATCACCACGCTAATGCGGCATTACTTCCTATCTCCACCATCACATAGATTCTCCCTGAATTTTAACATGTTAATAGTTAATAGAAATATCAACTTTACGTGGTTTATAAATGCAGTAGTAGGGCTCGCTGGCCCAGTTAGTTAAATGTGTTACTAAATACGGGTTAAGGGTTAAAAAAAGGTTACCTCTCTTTATTATCCTCATAGGGAAATTATTTTTTTGTATTTTACATGTTATACACACATAATGAATGCTAACATCATGACATCCCACTAATCTTAGACAGTTATTGAGTTTCACTTTTTTATTGCTAATATCTTGACTTCTTTTAAACATAAATTACCATGTGGGGTCACTAATGGAGGGAAGAGTGAAATTCATTAACAACAGCAAGAAACTCCAGCTGCTTAACAAATGGTCACAGATACAGTTGTGTTTTGCAGCAGTGTCAACACATCTTTAAATAGAATAATTAGGCCCTGCGAGGCTAATTAGTGGGCTACTAGACAGTCTGTATAAACCAAAACAAATTTATCAGAACACATAATAATCTAGGTAGGCTACGATAATCAGATGTATATGTAGACTTCATGTCAGACTCCACTGATGATCCTGGGTGTTTAACTTCTCACTCACACTGTTTATTAAGCAGACGTTCACAACATCTGAGTCAGCAGCAGAGTTAACCTTCAGTCAAAACCCACATTTCACACTTCAACAAACAGCACACATGTCACACAAAGTTCCCACGATCTTAACAGCCTCAGTATAACTGCAGCAGGTGAGTTATATATATAGATTTATACCCATACAGTTGTCACGAACAGATTAAAGAGCTCTGAAGGCCACCACTGTTTTGTGAACATGTTCATAGACATAGAAATAGGTATAGATATTGATTTTATTTCTAACTTAAGTAGGCAAATGAAATTCCAGATTTAAAAAGACACTCCAGTATATGGAAATAAATCAACTAAAAAACAAAATAAATATCACAAATGTACAACAATTTCTTTGTGGCTCTTTAACAATAACTTTGTTTGAAAAGGAGTAAACAAAGGCCAAGTGTATGTTATTGTATCTGAATTTTACATGACTTGGCTCATCGATTAATGTATACAGTCCATAACAAAGAATAGGTCGGTCATTAATTTACAAAAAAGAGAACAAATTATTACATACTATCAATAACGATTACTGTTGTACTTTTGTTTATTGATACTACTGTATATCTCTGGGGGAAAAAAAAGGTTTTTATACATGTTTTAAAATTTTGTGATGTTTTCACACTGTTTAATATTTACAGTAGATCCATCCCATTCCACAAAACCATTCCACAACATGCAATGTACATCTTTTTTAACCCATAAAGACGCAGTGTGACACTTTAAATGACTTTTTTTTTTTTCGCAATATTTAACCTTACTGAAGTGATTTATCACCATTTATTATAGCATTATCTTCAGTGTTTTTATTATACACAGAGGAACTGTAACACACAACAGTATCCCCTGGTATTAATAAACTATTCAGGTTCTATACATGTGCACATGTGATGTACATACATGTATGAACATCTAGACCAGGGGTCTGCAACCCTGGTCCTAGAAAGCCGCTGTCCTGCATGTTTTAGATGTATCCCTTTTCCAGCACACCTGGTTCATATGATCAGCCTATCACCAAACTGTGCAAAAGCCTGATTAATGACCTTCAGGTATGCTGGAAGAGGGAAACATCTAAAACATGCAGGATTGCAGCTCTCGAGGACCAGGGTTGCAGACCCCTGTAATACAGTATTCAATTATTCAGTTTTAAGTGTTTTCTTTCTGGTTTGTGAACAATCTTTTCCTTCGTGGGCAAAACCCATAATAAAACATCCATGGATCAGCTGAAAAAGGCATTGTTACAAATCTGAGGACAGGGCTGTTTTTCAGAGCCGTCCAAGAGTTGACCTTTTTGAGACACATGGTTCTCACAAGACTACATAAGATGATCATATACAGTGTTGGCAAATGTTTTTGGACACCGCATGCATTTGTGATATATTACACTAAAAATAATTTTTAAGTAACTGAAATCTGCCAAGTATTCCCTTCTCCAAACCCACATGGTCCCTTCTGCATGTGCTCTGCTCTGTCAAGGTCAAAAGTGGATGTTTCAGCAGAAAAAAATCCAGGAGATAACATGTTGAAACTGTCAATAATTTAGTTTTGTTATTTTCTTCTTACAAACAAACAAACAAAAATAATTTGCATCTGTTTGTCTGATCCTACAGAACCCAGGAAGGGACATGAGAAAAAAAAAAAAACTATTACTCTATAAGGCAATATACAGCTTTCCCCCCCATTTCCATTCCTGGGCTCTGTATGATGCAGCCACATATTTTAAAACACAAAAAAATATTTTTTCTGCAAATGTTTCATGATAACATTAAAAACTGTAAAATTTGAAGGGTGTGTGAACTTTTCCCCCACTACTGTACAATATAATATTTAAACTCAACTATGAGCATGTATTAGTGAAATTCAACATACACAATAATGTGGCAGCTATATGAATCATCATTATAAACATCATACAGCATACAGCTGTGATAGCCTTCAGAGTAAGAGTTTCAACATCACACACAGTCATATCAGACAGTAAGTGTTGGTTACTTGTGGCAGTTTGTATACATTTCTCATTCAGAATGAGTGCTATATGAATACAGAATCTCATTGGAGTGAGGTATTTAATCTTAACACAGATTTCACATGAACCACATCCGTGTCACATGTTTATAAAACGGTCTAAATTATCAGGCATATATGTGAATACCATTCCTGTAATATGGACTTTATTTGGGCAAAAATAATCTAAAATGGCTGACAAAATAACACTCCTTATTCATGAGAAATAGGATAAGACTGATATAAAACTGAGATATAAAGCACAATTCAAGAGTCAAACATTGTTACACAACACATTGATTGTTCTTTGATTCAGGGGAATCTGACTTTTTATATAAAACAAGCGGTAAGTCTGAGGCTGAATTTTCTGTTTTGGATTAGTTATGAACTCCTGCAGGTGAACTGTGTTACGCTGTTACATAATAAAAAACAGTTTTGACAAATGCACTCAGAGTTTTGAATATTAACAAGGAAAAATAATATAAACCAATTGTAATGGTAACAAAACCAGTGGAAATAGATTAGCTGAAGCAAAGAAACTGGAAAATGACAATGTAACTGCAAAATTGGACTTAAAATAGTGTTCTAAATGTTTTTGGGCTATACTTGTGGTAAATTGATGTTTGTGTGGAGGGGAGCCCTTGTGTAGCCTATGGTCAATGGTCATCTTATTTCACGCCATATTATTTTTCCCTCACATTGCCCGCAACCTACAGTGCTTAACAAATTTATTAGACAACCTATCATGAAAACAAGAAAACCTAAATACATAATACATCAAAAACTTGTTTCAGATTAATAATTTCATTATTATTCATTAAGAAAATAACCAATTGGAATTACAAAAATGTTCTTATTGACAAATAGTATCCACATATGTCAATATTTTCTATGACCACCTTTATCTGAGATAACAGCTTGCATTCTTGCTTGCGTTGTTTCTATGTATTTTTCCTAGGTCTCTTTTGTTATTGAGTTCCAAATAGTTTCCAGCTGTTCTCAGAGACTTGCTTTGGATGAGACTTTGGTGTGATCAATCTTTGAGTTCACTAAATCCCAGATCTGTTCAATGGGGTTTAAGTCAGGACTTTGGCTTGGCACAGTCCATCAGATCCACTACCCCGGATTCTTTTTTCTTGCTCAAGTAGTCTTTGTATAGCTTTGAAGTGTTCTTGGGGGTCATTGTCATCTTGGTAAATGAACCCACGACCAATCAGCTTCAGTCCAGATGGGATTTCGTGATGCACCAAGATGTTGTAATAGACCTTCTTGTTCATGATACCATTGATTTTAACCAACTTGCCCATGCTGTTTCCACAAATGGAACCCCATACCATAATGAAACCTCCACCATGTTTCACTGTGGGTGCAATTCATCTAGCATCGAAATGTTCACTAACTTTTCTCCGGACATAAACACGACGATGCTGCCCAAAAAGTTCAAACTTGGACACA
>JAPTYR010000013.1:8958641-8973070 GCA_029814505.1 Siphamia roseigaster
TGTGCCTTGCAGTGGAAACATGGCATAACTCCTGGGCTAAGCCCCGAATGTTTTCAATAGCTGGTGACGCTCCTGGTGTCACTTAACCTACAAAACAAATACTGTTATTTTATATAAATATCTTGAAGTAACAGGAAGTAGCTGCATTTTCCCATACATATACAACAATTCAGTATTCTACCACAGCTCAGACAGTGACAAACACTGTCAGAAAAGTACAATCTGATGAACATATGTCAGTGTGCACCATCTGAACGCATCCTAAACTACATTCAGGATGGTCAAAATTAAAATGCTTTGCCCATGTGAGGTTTAAAACTCATGCCGTTGCCTGCTTCCTCTGTAAAACCCACTGGACACTGATCAGGAGATGCCGGTCCACCTCAGAGATGATACTTGAATATGTGGAAATCCAGTTGGGTACTTATGTCACCAGCTGCTTGTCACGTTTGAACTCCATCCAATTCTTATCCTCTTTGTTGTTGTTGGGTTTTTTTTTTTTTTGAGTCAAGTTTTTTTCTTGGTAAATGTGACAAGTGTCTGGAGAAGTTAAGTACCTAACTGTTATTCAAGTGTGTATCGAGTGCTTGGTTTTATGTTGTATGTCTGTATGTCCGTCTTGTCCATCTTTTCTTTTTATCCAAAGCTACTTTATGCTGTTTCAGAGTCTGAGTTGCAAACCAGCTGGCAGAATATTTCATTTATTTTTAAGTACTGGAACATGTTTTTTGCTCTACATACATCCTCCTTCATCCCTCCTTCTTTCAAACTTCTTACAAATAATTTCTGATTGTTACAAAACCTGATAATGGAGGATAACTGCATTTTTTTGAAATGAAATACTCCTTATTTAAAACCAAACTAGTCAGGTTTTGCCACTTCAGGCTGGTTTTATTTGTCCAGGTGTTCAAATATCCTAGATTGTATTAAATATGTGTTGGTAGATAAAAGAAAACACATTTCCTGCCAACATTTGCAGGTCAGTATGTGCTTTGGGAAAAGGCTTTTAACTGGATTAAATCAACTAATACTAACAAGAGACAGGGAATAGAAGAAAACTGTGCAGAGAGTTTACGTTGGATACTTGAGTATATCGATAATTTCCAGCAAATATGTTTTAAATATATGATAAAGATGTGAATCATCTCCAGTGTTTCCTCTGTCAGTGCTGGATGTGAATTTTTCCTCCAGTGTTTGTAACTTTGTGTCAAAACGTTGTGTTTTATGTGAACTATATATGTAGATATGTCGTTAAATCCATGTCAAATATGTAATCACGATTACTGTCTTACTGTACATGTGTGCAATAAAGTTGCACTTCCACAGATATTGGCATGATACGATGTCTCTTCACCTTTTCCTTCCCTTTTCTCTCCTTTTTCTACCCCTGTCCTCATCAGCCGGCAAGCATGAAAAGGCTGTTTTGGCAGTTTTGTTTAGAATTGTTTTATGAGCTTTATTATGCATGCTGGGGAAAAAAAATGCCTGAGATGTTTCTTCATTAAACCCATACCATAGTTGTTGAAATGAAATAAGAAAAAGAACAATACACCCTTTAAGTTTAGTAACTTTCTTATCCAGGAACCTGCAAATTTTTAGCTTTGTTAGCAACTGTATTTAAAGAAAATATATTAATTTGCAAGCTAACTAGCATTCTCATTAGCTCGGTGTGGCAACAAACCCAATTCGTTCCAGCACAACTTCCTGACATCAGTATTTAGAAGTAGATATCTTGGATTTAAATGAATAAGTTTCAGTAATAATAATAACAATAAAATACGATGTTTATATTGTTTTTCATGAAATAAATGCAGCGCAATTCTCATATCCAAATCAGCAGACTTAGCTAGCAAGCTAACATTAGCCCCCATAGCTACCATGGACTTGTACTTAAATTATCTCTATAAATACCAAATCATTTTATCTTTGAAGGAGTTATTTTGGTTTTATGTCATTTATTTTGACACTTCATAATATTTACTGGCAGAAAATTATATAAATTAGAAATTATCTATCTAAGCTATAAATTATTACTTTTGATGTGGTCAATAAGCTGCACCAAGAAAGCCATTGAGTGACTTTGTTAAAAAAAAACCTAAACAAACAATCTCACACACCAGCTCTGTTCCTTTACTCCATATTTGGTCATGTTTGGCTTTAAAAACTGCCAAAACACAGTCTTGAATGATGTTACAAAACCAGTCAGTGATGTCACTGTAGCCCATCCACATCTTTTATAAAATATATGGAGGATTTACAGCTGAAATTACTTTCTCATTTATTCATTTATTTATTTTGAGCAGGAAAAACAAAAAATAAGCACTTTTGGTGTACAGAAACTAATGGAGGAGCAAATACACCAATAAAATAATGAAGATGATATAGCTAAAGCCAAGTACGCAAAGAACAAAAGTTGAATATGAACTGCTGCAAAACGTTAAAACTTTCATTACCTAAAAAGTGCTGGTTACAGTCAAACAATAACTAATATGAATAATGTAGCTTCCATTCCAAGTTTTTGTTTAGAAAGAAAACGTATCTTCCATTTAGTAAGAAAAATGTCAGCCTTCTAGTTTATATTAGTAAAGCTAAAGATAATATTACACCTCATAAATCCCTTAAATTGTCATATATTACTTTGAAATACTGGTGTTAAGAAGTTACCCCAATTATTTGCATGGTTTTCTGGTCCAAACTTGGCGCCAAAACTATCTTTTCTGTTCCATAAACATGACGAATCGTAGCCTTATTTCAGTTTCTCTGTCAGCAACCTAGCATTCCTATCAGCTTATGGCACAAAATGACTCCAAATATTTCATTTCTTAAATTTAAAGGGTGTTTTTCCCACTGACGTTGGTTTTCATTCATAAATAAAACCAATGTATTTTTCCTGCCATTGCCTCTCCTTTCCTCTCCTCCGCCCCATGTTGTAGAGTATGAAACATGGAAAGCCATTGCTGTATTTTCTTATCTTCTTTCCTTTTCTGAAAAGAACACCTCTCTTAATTTTTCTCTGTTTTCTCTCTTTGTCCTTTTCCTCCTCCTGTTTCTTGGGTGTCCTGATTTTCTTTTGGTCGGTCGGCTCATGTTTGTGGGATTGTTTTAATGTGGTGGTTTTGTGGTTTACGTTCATTTGTTGTGATGATCATATGATTTTTTTTTTATACGTTGGAATATTGTTGTTACTTTGCTGTGGCGCCATGGAAACCCCCGTCAACCATGGCGGGGTGTGGCTTCTTCGTTGACACCTGTTAATTTGGCATTTCACCGGTGTGCATGCCATCTGTTTACTCTGGCTGCTTTCTGTCTTTCCTTCCTTCCTTCTTTCCTTCCTTTCTGTCTTACTTTCCTCCTCTTATTTCCATCTGACTCTCTCTCCTACTGCTGTTGTTTATTTTTCCATATTTCCATCTTTGTTCTCCTCTCTCTACCGTCCATTTCCCCACCGATACCCTCCCTGGCATCTACGCCCATTCCCTTTCCTTCAATCCTTTCACCACCACATCTTCGTCACCCTCCTCCTCGTCTTCTTCCTCCCGCCCTCGCCGACCCCCGGCAGCATTGGTACGAGGGAGGGGGTGATCCAGAAGAACCTGAGTGGATTGCTGCCGGTGCGTGACTTCCGGCTGGACCCCAGCCTGCTGTACTCGCTGCCCCTCCTGGCCCTCAGCCCCAACCTCCTGGTGGTGTGGATCTTCCTCAGCGTGGCCTACTTCCTGTCCAAGCTCCGCTGCAGCTGAACGGCCTCCACACAAAACATCAGACTTTTCCAGAAGGGAGGGATGGGACTCCACAGCGACTCCCATGGGTGTCTCAGAAACTGTGCCACTGTCCTGTGAGCCTGTGTGGAATACGTGCCCAGTCATTCTGTGCAGCATGTCCACACTGTTCCACCCTGACTAAGGGCTTTACATAACCAATGCCCCATCTATCAGGGGTCCAGCCCTGCCGCAAACCCCCCTCTTTTTTTTTTCCAGGTTTGCATAAAGTTGATATTCAGTCACCGTCCACATTAAGCCAGCTGAATTAATTTTATTTTAAGGTTGTTTTCATAAAAGTGCCCACCAGTCAAACACAATTAAAAAGGGAACATAATCCGTTTATCCTCTTGAGCCCCATGAAAGTAAAAGTTTTGGCTTGTCTGTATTGAATAATGAAAAGTATTGATTGATAACAGTATAATACAACGGTTTTCCAGATGTCCTTTTGCAGTGAACAGTTTTTTTTGTTTTGTTTTGTTTTTTAAGTAAAGCTGTGAAACTCTTGTCCACCACAGAGGTAATAAATGCATTGCTGGGTCTCAAGAGGATATATAACTAAAGCTGTGGTTGCACCGGGAAGATGTAAAATCCATCTTAAAGAAACAGTTTATAAGATTAACAGATCATTAAGTGGGATCTACATACAGAAATGTTATATTTAATCACCTAAAAATATGCATTATTGCACTTTTGTTAGTGTTTTGGTACCTCCCAATGAGCCTTTTATATCTATATAAATACTTGGTTATAGTTGATGGAGTTCTGCTGGGCTCAGATCAGTTTTCCTCCACCTCCTGTTCTTCTTTCCATTTTATGAATTGAAGCATCCTGCATTAAGCTGCATTATCATCTCCTATTTCCGAGGGTGGGGACTTAATGTTCCTTTAACTAAAAAGCCTAGACCAGACAAACCACTGAAAAAGGACAGATGCCTTTATATGGAAAGATCAGAGTGATGGTAAAGCATTACAGTGCACAACTCTGCCATTAGATATGACTAAATAATAAATATTACCCCTTTAACTGATCTGGAGTTAAAGCCCAACAAACCACAATATTCTATTGCTGATTAATGTAAAGCATCAGCACGGTTTGTCCCATCAAGGAACAGAAGATCACTTTGTTACTGCGTTGTCTATCGAAGGTTTTGTTAAATAATAGGAAAGTCGACAGCTTTACTGGCCCTGTCATATTTTGTTTTGGCAGAATTATAGGTAATCTTCTGTATCTGCTTGGGTGGAAGCCATACCGTGTCTTAAATTTAGACTTCCAATTATTTATTTATTTATATTTTTGTTGTCTCAAAATTATTGTGCACTTACCAGAAGTGGAAGAGCACATTTAAAATAACGCAAAGTGCCGTACAAAGTGGTAGGTAAAACTACAAGATATAATAAAAGTAGTAAAAAGACATACTAAAAGTGATTAAAGCCAGCTGCACAATAATAAGATAAATAGCATCTAAAACACAACCAGAAAATACAACAAATAAATTAAACACTTCTATTAAAAGTCAGTGCAAATGGAATCGAAGCCTCCCTCCATTTCTACTACACAGATACGATGGTAAAGATCCATGCATTCCACACTCGACATTCTGACTGTTTTAGTGTAGATCTGCACAGTGCACCGCATTTATACGCTCAAAAAAAGCATGGAAGTGTATGTTTGGAGACCATCATAAATGTCTCACAGAGAACACATTACCAACATAAAACAGTCCGTGTACTTCACTATTTTACTGCCAACCTTTTGTTTTACAGCAGATTTTTACACTAAGGGTCAGATTTTATTATTAATTTATAACCATATTGATGCGTTTGTTGGTGATATAACCCTTCAAATGTTAGCATCACATAAACTCGAAGATAAATATGACATTAAAAGTAGACAACCTTTGGACTTGCATTGAGCCTGTGCAACACAGTGGTGACTTATTATAGGAAAAGGCCATGTCTTGACTTTGTTCTGCTGTCAGCGAAGAGCAAAAACTGCCATCAGAGCTGACATCTGAGCCCAAAGCGATGTTTATATACAGCAGAACCCATCACAGACACACAAACAGGAACAGCACTCATGCTTATGAAGAACCAAACCCCTTTATATTGTCAAAAAATGAAGCAGGCTTAGTGTGGACTCAAGTGACTTTGTGGATTTTCCAATATCCAGTGAACAGCACCATCTAGTGGACAGACTGAGATGGCCATGTTTGTTTTTTCTGTTGTCAGTGAGTTCTCTGCCTTACTCTCCATTGTGACACTGACAACAAAGTAGAGGTTTTCGTGGTAATTTGCATATTTGTGGTCAGGAATGATACCCGAGTTATGTATACGTGTAAAGATAAGATTATATATAAATATATCTTGCTTTCAGGAAAGAGTTATTGTTGATAGTAGCCGATATACTGGAAAAACATGGCATTCATACTCTGCACTTTGACTTTTTTTTTTTTTGCTGTATCTTTAGCTTTAAATTCATTGATCTTTGTCTTCCATGCACTTATTTTACAAGCTAAATCAGGATAAAGCTTTTGTTTAGTGCCAAAATGAAGCAAATCCCAGCCTTTGCTCACTTTATTTTGTTACGTCTTCCTAGCAGCGGTAGGAGGAGTTTGCTTGCTTCTACTTCAGCCTGTGCACTTTTGAGTATTTATCAACTGTTTACATGCAGCCTGATGATTTCTGTGTACAGCTCTGGGGAAAAAAGGAAAATGTGAATGCAATTTACAGGGATCTTTTCAGGTTTGGTTACTGAATAATGTTTGAACATGAAGAATGCTGCAGAAGTACGTCTAAAAATGTGGAAATGAGTCGGTGTTTTCCACTTTCAGTTCCTCATCGTGAAGTCATTAGGTTTTCTTTGAGGTGTTTGTGGTGTACACAACTTAAAAAGACTTTCCATATTTCAGTTTCGCCACTAAATTAGACAAAATGGGTCAATAGATATTAAGGAATAAGCCGGAATATAGACAAAGCAAGGTCCGGTATATGATCTTGTCACATAGAAGAAACCATGATAGATGGATTCTGTTATATTTAATCACCTGAAAATATTAATTAATGCAGTTTTGTTTGTGTTTGGTACCTCCCAATGAGCCATTTATATCTATATGGTAAATACTTGGTTATAGTTGGTGTAGTTCTGCTTGGACAGATGGGTTATTATTATTATTATTATTATTATTGTTGTTGTCATTTTAAGATAGTTTTTTATTGAATTCTTCTACATTTTAACAAACCATTCTATGGACCCACCCCCTGGACCTACCCCAGATACTAGCAAATAAATTATTATTCAAAAATACTACATTTTGATATGAAGATTTCAAAGCTTCACTTCATTATTTAATTTGCATAGTGATGTCACAGAGTGGCGGCCATATTAGATTGTATATCTTTTTTGTAAAATTGAACTTTCGCCATACTTACATGGAAGTTTTCTTTGTGTTTTTGTCACCTTATCCTTAAAGTAAATGAACTTAAACAACAGTAGAAAGTAAAATGCAATAGGTTTTAGTAGCTTTGCAGCAGAGTAGCTAAATTTGTCTTGATCTGTCTAAACTAAAATTAGATATACTTTACTTACTTACTAAATCAGCTCATCCCTTCAAACTGGATTTTCTTTTTCTTTTTGAATAGAAACATGACCTGAAATGGTTTTAGGATTGAACGGGCTCATAATCTGCTGTATATTGGTGAGAGGTGGTAAAAAGAGTTAGGAAGGAGCTGTGGTCTGTTTCAGTCATGGAAAAAATTATTTGACTACCCTTGTTTTCTTCAATTTCTTGTTAATTTTAATAGCTGGTACAACTAAAGCCACGTTTTTTTTCCAGAAAAATATAATTAAAAAAACAAAAATAGCTCATAGTTGTTTAATTTCAGAGCTGATGTCTATCCATTTTCTATGTTTGCTTGATAATAACCAAAATAACTAAAGTTCTTCCATAAATATCTATGTCATTGTACTAACAAAAACAGTGCTTTTATTCATTCCATATTTCCTTTTCTGTCTGTTTTAGTCACATGATGTACACAGGAGTTAGTACTTGTTTATATATTGGTTGTTTTTGATGGTAATTAGTATTGAAAATTTTAAATTGATGGTGTAAAATTGGTTGGTTTCAAAGAAAATAATACAAATATCTAAATTTGAAGGAAAAAAACACATGAATCCACAAAGAATTCACAAGCTTTGTGGATTGAAACGTAACTGACCAGTGTTTATAGTAGATGTGTTTATTTTTATAGTTTTCAGTTTTCCAAACCAAACCCTGTTTATGGCATTTTCACAACCTAAATACAAGGGTACTTTGGATTGGATTTTTGGAAATAAGTGAATCATTTTTATCCAGAGCTGTATATATATCATAAATGGATGAATTGTTGATATTAAAATCCTATTTTTATTTTTGTAACAGACATATAAACACAGAGCGATCTGTTCTAAAATATCGAATACTATGTTCTGTCTTTGGCCTCTGCAGCCCTGCATGTGGCCCGACGTGTCTGAAATACCTCCCTTTTATGGGGAAAATGAAATACAATGAAACCCGTTGAGTTGACAATGTGACTTTTGCCTCCGGTTTGAGCATCAGAGTCACTTTTTGGTAACCTGACTCACGCCATCTGGTACCCGGAACGCCCTCTAGCGTGTAGGTTAGCGATCGCAGCCAGATGATGACAATCAGGTTAACTTTTTGGGGCTTCATTTACGTCTGTTCATTTGCTTCCATGTCGTCACAGTGCACAGTAGCTCCATTTCCCAACCAAATCTTTTATGTTTATCGGATGCATTGATCGTGGAATGTATGATCGTAGGATATTCAGGGGAAGTGTTTGATTATGCAGTGTAGGACTACAGGTTTTACAGCCTAGGCAGCATTTTTCACTCCAATTCACAAGCAACTCCAGTTAATATTAGCTTTATTGAGCTGTGTTATATAGAGTCAGGACACTGAATTTAAGGGTTAAATGATGTAGCAGGTTAACTCTATTGTATCTGTGAAAGAGGAATGTATCCATGCTTGTGCCAAATGCTTTTGTCAGTACTTTATCAGGTGAATCCAGGTTCGGAGGATCTGTCTTTATTTAGAGATTAAGCCGCAGTGGGCCGATGCTATCTGTTTAATATCCATATAATAAGTATTGTTTACTGTTGTTATCTATCTTTGTTTCTAATGAAAGAGGAAGAAATCTGTTATAGAGGGTATGCATTGACGTCACGCCCCCACCCCAGTTTGATTAAATGGCAAAACATGCAGGGAAATTACAAGACAAATGACACAAATATTGACATGTGACCAGGATATTTATACCTAATTTCAACTCTAAGCTGTGAGACCTGCTCATACATTTGATTTGATTTGACTTTACATAAAATACATTAATTATGCAAATCCCTCTATGATGCTTTGTGTTTATTTAAAGTCAGTTATTGAATCCAAGCCAACGATAACCTCTAACAGCAGCTAAAACAAAGTTTTTCTGATCCTGGTAAAAACAAGTCGAATAAATCATTCAAACCAGATATTTTTGTAAAGTTAACAAGCTTTACTTTGCTTGTATACCACTGTATCAGACTGTGACTGTGATCAAACCAACTGATGGGCTTGGATGGAAGAGGATTAAGGTCCAATATTCATTATTATTATTATTATTATTCTGAGGAAAAAAACAGAATACTGAGAGAAAAAAAGTTTCCCCCTCTGAATTGTGATTTTAATCTGAGAATTCCCACTTTTTTCTCAGAATAACAATAAAAATAGATATATTGGACCTTTTTTTTTTTTCCCCCTCAGTGGCCCTAATCCTATTCTGTAGTTTTGGCTGCACGTTGTATGCAGTTATTGTGGTTATTTTTGGACTTTTTCATTGTCAAACATCATCTACAAGTTGAAAAATCTATCTGTGGTGGATCTACTACACTATCATCTCTGTAGATATTAGCTGTTTAACGGCAAATTACAAAAAAACAAAAAACACGTTTCAACTGGACTGACAAGTTAGAATGTGGAGGAGCTCTCAGCAGCATGAGGGCATTCGCTGTTGTCAATTTAAATGCTTATTAGCGCGAGCGTTTCATGGTGTCAGTAAGCTGTGGTTTGTGTCACTCGGTCACAGTGACATCATGTGCATACCCTCTATTTTCCACAGATATAGTCGTAAAATAGTGAAACTAAAGACTCCTTTTGCATTACAGGAGGTTGTGTGTTGAGTGCGTCACAGGGTGATAATTTTTGAGGCCAGTCTTGACACTGAGAACACCGAACTGAAGATGTCCTCAGGCGGGTTTGGCTTCACAAACCTACACTGTTACAAATCAATATTTGAGCCTGTGGAGCTAAATGAAAGCATCATTCTTTTCCCAGACATTTGGAGGCTCGGTCCCATTTAGACCGACTCTGATGCTCAGTAAGGAAATGGATCAGACCAAAAATAGCCTCCTTTGGGAGCGAACTGCCTCCGATGACCCCTCATATACACAAAAGTCCCCCCGTTCTCTGATAGAACCAGTGTAGAGAAGTGAGATACAGCAAGAAACATCACTTCATATCCACATGTGATTTAAAGATGCTTTCATTTGGATACTGGCAGAATTAAACGTTCACTTTCATTGTTTCCATGAGGACTATTTTTCATTTTAGATGCATAAGTCTGCAGACATCTTGTAATACTTTGTAAAAACTGTTGCAGATATTTAGCAGGTATAATTGGCTTTAATGGAAACTGTTTGTGTTTTTGGTACGTTAGTCTTTGTTCTTTAGAGATATCGTGTATCTCATGTTGGCGCTTGTGCTTAGATCTACCTCTGTGATCCAGATGTACAGGATTAAAATCATAAAACTACACCTAATATGTCCTGTGGGATATTAAGACATAATGACAGAGGAAATTAACACATTCACTCGCGAAAAAAAAAACAACCTACTTTTATAGGCACAAAATGTAGAAATTCTATGAGATTGAATTCATGGATTTGCAAGAAAAAATAGAAATTCTCAGCGACTCTGTGAGAAGTTTACAAGAGATAAACATGGACATATCTGAGGTTAGAAAATTAAAATATAGCTCGAATCTTTGCACTTTAATCTCTGTAATCGCAAATTTCTTTTCAGAGAATAATCAATCTCCTTGTTTCCATTTCTTAAATTGACTCTTAATGCACTTTGGAATTGGAGTTAAAAGTCAGTTCTGACAGAATGCTCATTTTTACAGTATCCTGTGTCTCCCAGTTGGTTGTCATTATAAATTCGCCGTATTTAGACGTACAATTAAAGTGCTTCCTTAAGGATTTATTACAAATCGTAACTTGCAAAAGAGGACTTTTACGCTTTTTTTTTCAGTTATATTTAAATGTCTTTTGTTTTTTATTCTTCAGAAACCAGATATATCAGAGAATATATTTGTATCGCTGTATATAAAAGTTGTATTTAAATGCTTGTTTGCCTAAATGCTAACCATTGCTACAGAGCATATATTGTCTTAAGTTATTCCAAAGCAGAGTGTATTATTCCAAACACCCTCTCCAATGTGAATAGATTTTGCTCGTGCCATGATGCTGTTATCAGTTTAAATTACAGCTGAATATGTCGGTTCATATGTGCATGTGTTTTGTTTGGTCATGGCTGTTCACCGTTAATGTACCTCCTTTTCAGAACTACACTTAGAAATGACAACTGGATCTGGTTTAAACCCACATTCCCCTCATCAGTCACTGAAAGCATCATTTATATCTGCCGGTTAAATATTAAATGTCAGATGAAACTATTGTCATCATTTCATAATATTCAGCTGATATTGTTGTTTTATTTAACAGAATAGATCCACCAATGTCAACCACCGTGGGCTGTTTTTAGGAACTGTGTTTGCTAGTTTGAATCCTTTAATATGTTCAGAAATCCACAGAAATAATAATAATGATGATGATGATGATAATAATAAAAATAATAATGTCAAATTAAAGCTTAATTATGTAAGATTCATACATGCTTGTGTTGACAATGTTAATGTTGCTACTGTAGAAGAGCAAAGAGTGTACCGTCGACAGAGGTAGTAAAAGTACTCCCATTCTGTGCTTAAGAAGTACAACTACTTGTGTGAAATAGTACTCTCATAAAGGTAGAAATACTGATTCATCTCCTTTATTGAAGTAAAAAAAATGGATACAATTTATCAATTGTAATTAAGTACAAAAGTAAAATTGCTTTTGTTTTTAGTTTGTTTTGGTCATGGATGAAAGTACTTCCTGAACTGAACAAAATCATAGAAGTTTCAAAAAGTATCCAAAAGTAAAGACCTGTAAAGTGAGTTACTGTGTAGAAAATGTGTTTGATTGGGTCACAGTACTCCGCTTTTTGGGTATGAGCAGGAAATTTAGGAAAAAGTGGACCTGTTTCGGACTGTGGTACTGACCCTGTGCTCCTTCTCTCCTCCACTATTTTCTCTCTGAAGTGACTTATTATTACGTCCTGTCACATAAGTTTAGTTTGAAAAGGTAAAGAGTATTTTGAGAATGTAAAGAGTATAAAGTACAGATATTTAAGTAAAAATCTAGGGAGTAAAAGTAAAAAGTTGCCATAAAAATAAATACTCAAATAAATTACAGATACCGAAAAAAAATCTAGTTAAGTACAGTAATGAAGTACTTCGACTTAATTACTTCCTGAAATCAACAAGTGACACATTCACAACACAAACATGTACAAATCTATAACCTTTTAAATCTGTAATTTAATGAGGATTGTGATGTAAAATCATCATGGTGAACAAAAAATAATCAAAATATGAAGCATTTTTCTTTGCTTTCAAATATTTCTATAGATGCTACAATACAAGATGTAGTTTTTGAAACTAGATTAATTCTGTACGGTCTTATTCAAGGAAATATGATGCAGAATTAATTTGAACTTTGGGTTCTAAATCGACCCGAATAGGCGGTGGCATAATAACATATTTACAGCCCTTTTTTAAATAATAATATTTAGTTTAGTGTTGTATTTTATGTCCTTTTTTTAGGCTTTATAAACAGATAAAACATGTAGCAGTAACTCTGTTGCCTAAAGATGAATCACTGTTCATTGTTACAGCATCTTTATATTGTTTTAACCAAATTAATGCAGAAGATTAATCCATTTCTGATCCAATATAAGGACAGACTTTTTTTTAAGTGATTTCCAGACTAAACGAGTCTTTTCAACTGTAATTAATCCATAATGAGTCTAATGTTGATGAACTCTGTGTCAGTTTACAGTAAAAGCCTCATTGTTGCAAAAACAAACAAAAAAAACCAATACAAACTAATATTTCCAAGTTATTACGTACATTAATAATTTTCACATGGATTGTCATGTAGATATTTAATTTCTAGTAAAAATATCACACTAAAAGTTCTTGCATCTCATTGAAAAGTTACTCTGTCGGTGATTATTTCTCATTTTCAGACAGTTTTTTTTTTTTTCTTAATTCAAGATTTTTTTTTTTTTTTAAACTCCATTTTTCACAATTCATTCTTAATCTTCTTAATTAGATGGTTTTTGGCAGCCTTGATTAATTAATCATGACATTTAAATTAATCCTAACATTGTCACTATTAAGTCACTTATTCAAGAATTAAACATACTGGGTTTTTGTCCAAAGTAGGTAAAACCATGACTGACGTAGGTTGTGTCGTATCTGAGTTTCTCCATGTTATGAATATAAACTTTTGGTTCTTTTATGCATTACAGTGCATTATCGCCACCTGCTGTTGGGGAGGGTGAACGGACGAAGTTCCGCTCCATAAAAATGAAAGTATATGATGAGTTTCTTAACATATTTTTTTTACCCAAAGGTCCACAACCCAATCGCTGTCTGAAAGTATTAACTTCAGTTCCATTTCTGTCCCGTATGAAGATAATGAACCATATCTGTGTATAAACCTTTGGAGAAGATACAGCAGATAATAAATAAACAAGTCAAAATATGGGAACAAAAGTCCACTGGAGACCAAGTCCATCTATAAGATATAGTAAAAGCTATTTAGTTTAGTTTTCATCCTTTCTTTTGGGGATTTTCCATTCATTTGGCTGAACATGGTTCAGGATGTGAGTGTTGTAATTGAGGGAGATTTTTGCATTAGCTTTTCATTTACATTTCTGAAGGTCAAATCACATCATCTTAAATAATCTGTATTGACTGACAATGGCCTTTTTGGCCAAAAATGCAAATTTGATGACCTTTATTGATGGCTGTGGCTAATGTTAATGTATAAAACTGGGCTATAAAACTGATGAAGCAGCTGTCAAAGTGTTTTCGTTTTCTGATCTTCATTGGTCTCTGAGAAATACTACCGACAACAAATTATTGATTTAAGTCAAATTCAGTGATGAAGGTTTAGCCTGACAGCAGTTGTTTTATTTGTAGTTTTGTAGAAGGACATTAAAAGACAGACAGACAGACATACCTGATACTGGGTGGTG
Source organism: Siphamia roseigaster (assembly GCA_029814505.1). Taxonomy (NCBI): domain Eukaryota; kingdom Metazoa; phylum Chordata; class Actinopteri; order Kurtiformes; family Apogonidae; genus Siphamia; species Siphamia roseigaster. The sequence goes on from JAPTYR010000013.1 coordinate 8,972,859, forward strand.
GTTTAATACATTTGTTCAGCGCTTCATCCCAATATTTTTAGTGCAAAGTGGTAGCCTGGCCACGCCAAACCCCTACAGCAAAGCTGTGCCGGGGTCTGGATTCGCTGGGAAGCAGTGTGTGCTGTTGAGTGCGGGTTCCTCCGCACTCAACGCAACGCAATAGGATGGCGAACAACCAATCAGAGCGATGAGGAATGATTACGTACTGCAGC
>JAPTYR010000013.1:9014657-9027636 GCA_029814505.1 Siphamia roseigaster
TTACCCTTAAAAAAAAAAAAAAAAAAAAAAAAAAGCACCAAGCCAAGAGCACAAAGTCTGTCTGTAGCGCCAGGTTCTGTGATTATATTTTCTATTTATAATCAACAAAATGATGTTTCAGGTAAGGCACTGTCAGTGGGGGAGAAGATCACATATTGTGGGATTATGCATATTGTACCGAGACACAGAAAAGCCCATTATTACAGATGTCACTGCTGTGATTCCTCTAGAATGCTCTTAAGTCCCCATGCATTTTGCTTCTTGTTAAAATCTACTTTTTAAGCCTAAAATTGCTTCCTACTTTAATATGTTTGTTGCCAGCCAGGTTGTTATTGCTGTCTGTAAAGATGCACTGATAAAACCTCAAGCAAAATACAAAGCTGCATGTTTTTTTTTTTTAACTTAAAAACTCGAAATGCAAACCAATTCAAGGTCCATCTCACTTCATGTCACACTCAAGTCAGTTTGACTCCTTATAAAATACTTATTTGGATTTAATTTCGTCCTCAAATGACCACATTCGGGAAGAAGCGGCTCATCCTTTTATGGAATCTGACATTTGGGGGAGTTTCTCAGGGCACAATATTAAACATTTATCCTCCAAATCTAAGAAACCCTCATTATTTTCAACTATTCTAACATTTTCAGTATACTGAATTTATTTTTAGATGGTGAAATTATTATAGAATTATTCCCTGTTTTATTTATTTTTTGGTAATATTTTAATCATCATGGATCTGAGTCTCTTCTTACCGGAGTTGATGAGGATCCAGCACAAAAGAGCGGAACCGGGACCCGGAGCCGCATCTGGTGGTCGCCCCATTGTTGTAGTTTTGTTTATATTTATTTATTTATTATTTATTGTGTTGGAGCGGATTCCGCGTGCGTAAAGGTGAGTCTGTCTGAGAGCCGTTCACTCTCCTGTTCATCTTCAGCCTCTCCAAAGACTTAAAACATTTAAATCAATAAAATAAAATAAAAAATTTTATAAAAAAAAACGCAGACTCCAATTCTATTCCTCACTGGGGTCTGGACTCTGGAGACGGTCCCTGTTCAACTACTTTTTTGTGAAGTCCGTCTCGAAAAAGAGCCGACGCGCATGAGGAGTCCAGATGAGCGCATGCGCAACAGGATTCAGAGCCTCACGTCTAATGACTGGATATGCTAGTCTACTCTACATGTTCACGTGTTATGTAATGACTCCTCTTCATGCTTCATCATTTGCATTTCCAAGCAGCAGGTCCACTGAAGTGAAGTTTCAGAAATGTTTAATAAGTGATGTTACATTTTGCAGGAGGAGTGGAGCCACAAATGCTGGACCCATCACATCTTCATCTGAATTTTCATGAGTTTTTTTTTTTTTGTCTTTTGTTTTTCATGATATTGACCCCCTTTTCCATTAACCCTTAACCTGGGACCCTCTAATAACATGTCAATAATCTACCTGGCCTAGAATTGGAACATGAAATTATTATGCTGCTCTGTTTAATAATGGATAATATTAGGTGCACTGGTTGAGTTGTTTGTTTGTTGCTTTTGTTATGTTGTGTTTGTTTTTTTCTTGTTTTGCTTGTAACCTTTCTTTGTCACATTAACTTTGGTTTTGGTCTCTCTAGTCCTCTCTCTGTTGCTTTTTTTGTTTATTTATCCTTATTTGTATGTTATTATTCATACAGTAAGGGATTCTTTGTCTCTGGTTCATATGCTGTCTGTATTGCAGAAAATTTGATCACTGTATATAAATTATACAGATTATACAAAAACTAGAAATAAAGTGTTAAAAAACATCTGTCCGACCTAACTCAATAAAAATTGTATAACTCAGTGCTATTTACAAGCACTGATAGGATTAGTGGGTAAACAGGTATTAAACATTTTAGATCAGTAGATGGTTTTGGTCATTGGTGGATGTCTGGGACTTTATGGGTAAAGTATAATATAATCCCCAAAGTAATCTTCAACACAGCATACACATCTTAAAGGTTTGATATCTTTAATATTCATATGTTCTTTGCCATGGAGTCCAGGCTGTAGCTGTCCATGGTGCTGAAACAGACATAATACATCATGTCATAGAGAGGTCTGGATTTTGAAGATTGATGTTTAATTTCAAAGATGTTCACATGAATGCCTCCTCTGCCAAGGTGAACAGTCTCTCAGCTTCAACCAGACATGCTTGCCCTCTCCATGTTCAATAAACTAGTGTCTGAGGTGTGAATAGATCATTAGGAACTTCCACATGCCACATGCAAAGTGCTTGAATCAGCGGATTAAAGTGCTGATTTTTTTGTTGCTCACTCATGAACTGGAAAGGACACCACCAAAAAAAAACATAGAGGACTGGAAGAACTGGAGCTGGGACTTAAATCATACAAGTTTGATGACAGGGAACTGCTGCTGACTTTGAAAGGACAAATGCATTTTCAAGAGAGCCACATTAGGATCTATTCAGAGATCTTTATTGGAGCTTGAGATGAGGGTAAATCAAGCAAATGAAAGGGAAAAAAATGCGAATCCGGGTGAAATTTCTGAATTCTATTAATCTCATTCACTATTTAATGATCATGACTTGTATTTAGTTCTTAACATCTGCCTTTATATTCACTGTTAAACCTTATACGTGTTGAAAATGGAAGCCTCATATTAGATTAAAGTTTACCAACTGAAGGATAAACAACAGAGGTTCTTCAGAGTTATTAATTTCATATAAACAAATGCATGCATGCTTAAATTAAAAACATGATGCATATATTGTAACCAATGTGTCATAATAACTGTTTTTCTTATGATGCACATGCAGAACAATTCTAGCTGACAATAGTAAGAGGTGGTAAAAGTCCACACAGTTTCCTCCCAGCAGAGATGCACATACTCAAGTAAACAGCAACATGAACTTAAAATAGAAGTACTGAAAAAGCGGGGGGGAAAAAAAGTCCAGGCTCTGAAACATCCTCTAAATATAAATGTCTTTGAAGGACATATTTAATAGCTCTTTGTCTGCAAAATGAGCGGAACCTCATGGTTATTAATACAGTATAACATGAATACTATTAAGTCAGCCTCGTGTCTGTCAGAGTTTGCAAAGAGGGAAGCTTGCAAAGAGACATTTGTAGACAGTAGAACAGTTTATTATCTAAAAACTGAACCTGCAAGTCCCCTACTGACATGGTACAACAGAGCACAGACAGTGATGAGTTAAAAACTGAAAAAGAGGCAGAAAACAACATGAAAAGAGTGAATAAATAATGACAGCTTTAAATACATTGAAACAATAGATTCAAAATAAGCAACTTTAACTTCAGTCTATTGTACAAATCATTTTTCAGCATCAGAAGTGTAAAATATTGTCCATTTGTTTGGTCCTGTTGTATTTTTTACATTTTTGTCAAGTTCTGTCTTTGCTTCTTTTACTTTCGAGGCCAAACATTTTGAGAATTTGATTTATTGGTTTAAGTGACAGAGACATTTGACATCAAATCACTTTCCCCTTGTAAATGTCACACAAATGGAGGTTTTGCTTAAAGGCGATTTGATTTGTTAGTAAAAAAATGATATAATGGCTCCTGTTGTTTTTCAATATATTTAAGAAACATGTAATTTTTTTTTTTACACTTGGGTAGTAAAAGTTGTAAAAATAAAACGTGTGCCAATCGTAGTTGTTTAACAGTTACAGATGCAAAAACAAATCTGTAGCAACACTCCCCAGAAGTAGCTGCACGTTTCGCGCTCCGTTTAATTTGAGCCTCACCAGTTCCCATCCGATCTGTCACAGTCACAGCAACAACAGCAGCAGCTGAGCGACAGCCGAGAGGACGGACTATGACAGAGCACACACTCTCTACGACATCAGCGTACCGGATTGTCGACAATCGTAAACCTAGGGGAGGATAATTTCTTCTTAATGTTGCAATTTAAAACAAGTTAGGGTACACGTAGAGTATACATATTATCATTTTACAATAAAATATTAATTCTGAATTGTGTTTGACTTTAGGTATGGAAAACTATAACAAAATTACCGCTGCGTGAGCCTTGCACTTTTTAAACGATCTATGGGTTTAGCGGCGCCTCTCAGTGTCAACATTACCATGAACAGTCAGCGACCAAACAACGATGTTTAGCTGTTACTAACTTGTTATATACTAGTTATGCGCATGACAGTGTACTTTAAGGAGTGGCAACAGGAGACGACTGGTAAGAAATGTTTTTATTCCAGAAAATATAAGATATAAAAAGGACACCTGTAGTAAGGACTAGCCGTTTTGCTAGGTAGCTGCATTGATTAGCTAATCTTAGCTCGCCACATTATTGTAAAGGTATTGTCATATTGAAACACTGGTCAGAGTGTCTGCATGTCTGCATGGGGCTGATTTTGTTTCTTAAGACTGGCGGGAATTTAAATTCAGGGACACGAAAATGAAACCAAAGCAACTTTCATTTTGATACTCCACTCTATTTGACGAGGAGTTGTAGGGGCTTCCGAACAGGTTTTCCCCTTTCACTGCGATTAACGGCGTGTGAAGTAGACGCTAGCTTAATTTGCTTGATGTTTGCTTCGTGAGTAAGGAGTATTTGGCAGCTCTCAGCGAAAAGTGTGTTTGTGTTTGCACTGCAGGTCTGCCTTAAGCAGTGACATCAGCAGCATCGGGACAGACTCGGACATGGTGATGAAGAACAAGGAGTAACCCCCCTCCCCCCCTAGATGGAAACCCAGAGGAAGAGGTAGGTCCTAACTCTCCTTCTAAAGAGGATTATTCTGATCAAGTGTTGCTTTTGCACATGGCTGGCTGGATGTGATCATCATGTGACATCGCCTACGGATGGAGTTGTGCTCACTTCTGCATTCATCCACAAAACAACTGTTGTTCAGATGGAGGAGGGAGAACTGAATGTTGAAGACTTGTTGCCACTTCGTCAGCCACCCACACTTTCTAATCCTCAATCTCTGTTCTTTGGAACTAAAGTAGTGTTAAAATGGTTTAGTTATGTTCTTCAAACACATAGGCATGCTCCTTATCTGATACGACTGAATGAAGAACATTGTGTTACCCTGAAATCGGTTATTATCAGCTCCTTTGAGTTGAATCCTCCAGCACATTTTATGCCTTTTAAATGTAACACTGATTTATACAGGAAAACACTGAGGCAATAGTCCAGGCAGTTAATAACTGGGGAGCTACAGTTCCAAAATAATGAATCACTGTCGCTGTTACAAAGAAATCAGAAGTAGACTGGTTGTCCATTTTTAAGGACAGATATAATATGAATGGTTCCTAAAAGTTAAAAGATGATGAACTGGTCAATATAACAATTATTGGAATTAAGCATTTTTTATTTTAGTAGAACGTAGTTCAGCTGAACCGATTACATAACTCAAAGGAATAAAGATTTAAAAGAATGACTTAATAAATGGATCATTCAAGTCAAATACGCTTGTTTTTCAGCTCTGGGGAAGACGGCGGTGGAGAGCGAGGTCTGCTCCACACGTGGCGGGGCTACTCCTGCAGTGTTACCCCGGAGAGGTTGCTTCTGGCTCGGCCTGTCCTGCAAGTTGCATTGGGAACACATCATGGAGTCCTGCTGGTGGAAGGTACAAGGGTTGGTCTGAAGGGTGATGTGGGCAATTATTGAATTTTCTTTTCTAATAATGGTGGTAAAAATAACACTTTTAAGGCTTGTTATGTGGCTTTGAATTTGTGTCTTTGTTTTTTTTTTCTGTTTTATCTGCTTATGATACTGCCTCCTGGCCAGATCATCAGTGTAAATGAGATCAAGTTCTCATTTGATCTACCTGTACAATGAATGTTAAATAAATAAATGTTCATTCATAAAACTGAGACTATTACTTTCTCAGAAGACCTTTCATACTAAATTATTGTATTGCTTAACTGATTTTTTTTTTTTTTTTAAACTGTGAACTACCTCAGTGTGAAATGTGGTTTATGAACTTCCTTCCTTAAGTCAACTTTATCAGTGGCTGTGATTAACATTGTCACTGTCACATTGCCACTAAAATCCTCTTTTTATTCTGGACCTGCTTTTTAGGAGGACAGGTGTACAGCTTTGGAGAGTTGCCATGGAAACAGAGTCCCATCCTGGAGCAGGTGAAACCAGTGTTAGAGACTGCACTCAGTGGCCAGCGTGTGGTTGCTGTGGCAGCTGGAAGTTTCCACTGCGGGGCTGTGACTGAGGATGGTGGTGTCCACATGTGGGGGGATAACGGCGCGGGGCAGTGTGGTCTGTCTGGCTTGAGCATCGTCCCTAACCCGACCCCTGTGGCTCTGCTGGACTCCGACAGCAGCGTCCCACAGACTGTACCGGTACTGGAGCTGTCCTGTGGGGGGCAGCACACCCTGGCTCTGTCGGTGCAGAGGGAGGTGTGGGCGTGGGGCAGCGGCTACCAGCTGGGACTGAACGCTGCAGTGTTTCCAGTGTGGAAACCTCACAAAGTGGAACATTTAGCTGGCCGCTATGTGCTCCAGGTGGCCTGTGGGTCTTCACACAGCCTCGCTCTGGTGCGCTGCCTCGGCCCTAATGACGTCCAGCGCCACCCTGCAGATAAATGTGGTCACTGTCATCAACTCCTTTACACCATGACGGACAAAGAGGACCACGTCATCATCTCTGACAGTCACTGCTGCCCCCTAGGTGTCGAGCTCACTGAGGACGAGGCAAAACTGGAGGATCCTGCCCCCATCCATGGACTAAAAACATCCCCGTCTGAGCCAGTTCTCCCCTCATACACTTCCACCTCCAGTGTAGTGCAAGCAACACCCACTCAAGTTTCTGCTCTCTCAAAGGACTCAGAGAAAGATGACATAGCTGCACCAAATGGAGTGCTTCATGTATCAGAATCAGAGCCCACAGCTCAGACAAAGGCAGGTAATGGTGCTGTGGCTGGGGCCAAGAGTTCACTGTATCCAGATGAACAGGCCGTCAAAGACTACCTGCAGAAACTGTCAGACCACACGCAAGAGGAACAGATGGCTAAGGAAGGACTGCACACTCTGCTGGTAACTACAACAGCATCTTAATGAACTAGATTAGCTTGTCCAATACAATTAATTATATACTTAACCTTAATGTGTTCAAAAATGGTTTAAATTCATCAGCATGGCCATGCGTGAATAGTTAATAAACTAGTGGTATTTTTGACAGGAAACATCCATTTGGATTTTTTAAATATTTGATTTCTTTTAGCATAATAAACATCTATCCATTGTAGTGGATTTACATTTCAGTGTAAAATTTAGCTGTTTAATGTGGTGAAAGCCTAAACAAAATGATAAAAACTGTGAGGATTAATCTGTAAAATATTCCCTGAAGTGTATCTTATTTTAAAATGTCTTTGTAACCACATGTTTTGGATTCATAAGATACAACGTTATTTATCCTACAGTGTGGAAAGCAGCATTTAATGAGCTAAACAAATATTAGAAAACACAATAACATAACAATTTAGAGTTGGAGTCATTATTGCGAATAATGTAGCTTTAATTGAAGATTGGATAACTGTCCAAACTGTTCCTGTCCATACAGGAAAGGGTTAACAAAAGTGCTGAAAAATTACAAATCTTCCGGTAATACATTTTATATTTTTTTTCCATTTCCGTGACCACATTCAACTTAAAAAGGTTTTTTGTTAAGGTTTGAGTTTAAAAAGTGGCACATTTTTGCTTAAGTGTCTATTTTTCTTATATTTGAAAATAACCCTGATTTAACCAGAACACGCATAAATACACATTTTACACATGTAAACTTCCAAAAAGTGCAAATTTGGACCAAACACAGTAAGCAGATTAATAGAAAAGAATAAACAGTGTTGGTTTAAAATGTATACTTTTCTCACAAAATTCTTAGATGGTTTTCATTCAGTGTTTTTAAACAGCAGAGTATTTATTTGGACATTTAGGTTTTATTCTTCAGCACCTATAATGTAATGTGTGTAAAATGTATGTCTCTCGAATACCAAGAAATCACTAAATCTCTCTTTCTGGCCTTTATCCTCTGATCTGTGTTTTTCTTGTAGTCCTCTGCAGACTCGGTGCCCTTGTCCACGTCCCCGTCCAGCAGCTCTGGCTCCACTCTCAACAACCTGGTGGCTTCATGTGCCTCGGCAGTAGGGGAGCGAGTCGCATCCACTTACGAGGCCTTATCCCTCAAAAAGATGATGAACTTGTACCTCCCCTCAGGGTTGTCTAAGTCTGGTGTACCCATTGGGCTCACAGGCACTCTCCCGACTGCTGTGGGTGACAACACAACAGAGCGCGTCCGCCAGGAGGACTCGGTTCAGGCCAAGAAGAGCTCGAGCACAGGCGACATCCGTGAGGAGGAGGCTGAAGGCCTGCGAAGACGCCTCTCCCTCCCAGGACTCCTGTCACAGGGTAGATACGCTGTTCACCTCTTATCCTCCTCCTATTCCCTGCTGCGTAAGTACGCCTTGCGCCTGTACAGCTCCGTGTGTGTTTGTCTTTGCTGAAGGCTTCATCATCCAGTTTGTGAACACACTCGGTCTTGTCCTCATGGCGTGCTTTGCTCAGTGTTGGATCTTTAACATTGTGCATGTCATCTCCAGCTCATGATGAACTAAGAGGACGTCACAGCTCATGGTTTGTGGAAGCTCGGGGTCCATTTCATAGATGTAGACGGACCTTTGTGTTTTTGTCATGTTGTCTATTAAGTCTTTTAAGATGGGCTGAACTAGAGAGGGTTTTATACCTCCGACTCCGAGTCCTTTGATATTGAGTGATTGGCCGATCCGAGTCCTGATCCGATACTTTAGTCATACATAAAAAAAAAATGAAGAGTGACATAACAGCTCCATGATGTCCTTTTGTTTTATTCACCCCATTTTTATTGATCCGATCCAAATGGTGAGTGTCACGGCCAGTCACAGCCCAGCTCATCTGACAAACCGGAAACCCCCCAACAAACCAGGCTCCGTGACCCGCTGTGATGCTCACCACTCGGCCCGCTTTGATTCTCTACATCTGATTTTATTAAGCTCCTCCTTTGATCGGTGTCTTTGTCTCTTCTTCACTGATCCAACCCTTTGTCTGCACTGTCACACACTCCGTTCCAACACGAGCTGCCTCAAATTTTCTTGTTTCATTCATTTTTCTGTTTTCTCTCTAATTCTACCTCTTCGTGCTGTGCCGCCCCCATCTACAGATCTGTTTTTTTATTCGTTGTCATTATTTTATATATTACTTTATTATGTTATATCACTTTTATTTGTCTATTGTTCATCAGTACACAAAATTCTATGATTACAAGCCTGATTTTCATCGAGGAGCTCCGCCAGATCGCCCCATAAGCCCTCCCATTAAAAAACACCATTGATGTCTATTGATATCAATGGCAGCCAGTCACTGATTGGGAGGTAATAACTGATCTGGATTGAGTCTGAAATCACGTGATTAGCCCCAATTTTCAATCATGTGATCGGATCAGGACATCCCCAGGCTGAAGTTAAGATTTATTCAAGGCTTTGTTCTTATACGCATTATTTTACCTTAGCTTTGGTAGTTTTGTTTTAGACTGTAATTTTAGGAGCTGACTTTGCATGATTTACCCACATCCTGTTAGGAATTTGTCACACTACTAAGTTTTTAGTTTTGTTTTTCCTTCTTTAGTCTTTTGGCATAATTATACTTGTGTGACTTCCTGTAGTGATAATGAAAGTTTAATCTGTTTTGACACTGCAAAGGACATGAACCGTGTGGATTGAGACCAAACAGTAGCAGGATCTTCCGTACTGGTACTAGCAGTGAGTTAGAGATTTGCAAATTTGGTTGGGATTGTTATGGCATTTTGAATACAGAGATAGTTCAGGCACCTGGTCGGGATGTTTTTGGCATGTCTAACCTCAAGAAGACCCTGGGGCTTAACCGAGAACATGCTGAAAGGATGTTACCACTCTTCGGAGATTACCCCTGAGGTTGCTGGAGAGAGTTCAATCTAGGATTTTCTGAGATCTCCACCCAGATCTGCATAAAACAATGTATGGATTATTGTTACATTTTCACATTGCCTGAAATTCCATGGTTCATGTTATTCATCTAAGTATGTTACCAATAACTTATATTCTGTGAGGTTAAACAAGCTGTTTTTTGTGGTGGCATGCTTGTTCAAAAGGTGTTGACATAGACAAATGTCAAATATATATCTTGTGTGCATTAGGCAGTGCACACAGTAGAAGGAAATGCTAGATATTGAATGCAATTCCACTTCTGTGACTTGATCTGAAACAGAGAATAAAGCAAGCCATAGCAGAGGAACTGTTTCTACAAAGCAGAGCAGCTTTGGTAGCGTCTTTCATTTTTTTAAACAATGTATCCCACTTACTTGAAACAGCAATGTGTGAATCAGACTTTAAAGCTTTTGTTCTGCTTTGAGCTTGTGTTTAATGCAAGGTCATGGAAGCTGAGTGGTTGCCTCTGTGAGATTAAAAACACAGAGGAATACACATGGCCTCCAGCTTTGTTACTCTGTCTCCAGTGTCGTAGCTAGAAAGGCTGCACTGTCGGAGTCAGACCTTTTAAAGTTATAGTTATTTCCTCTTCTATTGTGGAAAGTTTTGGGAGCAAAGAGGGCAAAATACAGAGCCATGGCATCTCTGTGGTTCTGAGCAGGAAGAAGTGTATGTATATATAATGAGGAGATGGATCAACTTTTTCTCCTTGTATCGTCAGATCTGCTGTTACTCAGCAGATATGCCCAATACCATTTACTGTGGGTTTCATCATTTGTGTTTGAACTGACCTCGTGTGTCTTGTATGAAGAGATTCAGCAATCAGTCTTGATCCAGGAAAACAACAACAAACATTCACAATTTTTTTCACACGGTTAAACATGAGTCAGCCAAAATTTTCACCAGTTGAGAAAAATCACGAAACACCAAAATAGTATATTTTAGAATAAGAACATCAGTCTTTAATTTCCAGAAAATGGTTTTCACACTACGGTGACTACTCAGTGACATCTGGTTCCTTTTTAGTAGTTCTACACAGTTGTTATTATTTACAGTGACCATAAAAGAAATCTAAACACAATTGTTAAAATAAATACATTATTATGATGGGAAAAAAGTATGTTAAAAGACAGTCCTCTCCAGGGAAATGAAAAAAACAACATTTATTTATTTACCTACTTACTAGATATCGCTTCATATATGCAACACTTGGGCAGAAACAATGCTATACTTAATTTCTGCTTCTCAATGAAGTACAATATAAATCTCCCCGGAGATTTAGACTGTGTACTGTTTTCACAAATCAAATATCTGCGTCGATACTTCGTCCTGTGTCATGTCAGTACTTGCTTTTTGTCATTTTGTATGTTGTTGTATTGACACCGTGTGTGACATGTCCTGTGTAAACTGTCACTGCTGTCATCGATCTGTTTTGCTGAACTTCAAACCTTTATCACTTTCAGGTCCATGTTCTTTCCCTTCTCTTCAATAGATAGATGGATAGATATACTTTATTGATCCTGAAACTGGGAAATTGTAGTGCAGCAGCTGCATGACAGACAGGAAAAATAGAATATAACATCAACAGGGAATAAGGAGCAAACACACGATACATAATGAATTAGAAATATTAAAAAATTAGCTTGTTTTGACAGTTTCACTCGACAGTTTTACCAAATCCCCTATTTTTCATGTCAGTGCTTAGAGTAAAAAGACTGTAAATAATGTTTCCTCTCCAGTGTCCCCTCGGCTGCTGAGGAGGGCTGGTCGTCCCAGGATGCGTGCTGTCGCCCTCACCCCATTAGGAGGAGCAGCCCATGAGGTGCAGGAGATTTTGCCCACTCTGAAAACAGAGGTGTGGAGCTGGGGCCATGGAGAGCACGGACAGCTGGGTCACGGAGACAACATGGCCAGGTATGCATGGTATCGCCTCCAGTTCAACTCACCTGGAGTTAGTTTGTTCATTCTTGGCACCTACATACTGTACTAAGATATATATATAGTCATTAAAAAATATATTAGACCATCAGAAGTCATCAAAAACAATGGTTATGCAATCAAGTAATTATTCCTGTGTGTATCATGTGACTAAAACAGAAAAGAAAACATGAAAAGCACTGTTTTTGTCAGTATAATGCCACAGATTTTCATGTAGGAACTGAAGTGATTTTTGGTTATTATCAAGAAAACATGGGAAATGAATATATATCAGCTCTGAAATTAAACTACTGAGCCATCTTTGTTGTTATCATTATACTCATGCAAAAAAAACGTACCTTTAGTTGTAACAGACATTAAAATGAACAAGAAATTGAAAAAACAAGGGTTATCAAATAATTTTTTTCACGACTGTACTGTCATATTGTTCAAACATGCTTTACCCACATTTGTGATAATCTATTTATTTATTTTATTAATTTTATTTAATTTGCAAAAAGTGACGTGCACATATTTACGCAACCATCATTTCACACGACAACACATAACATGTAATATATACAAACATTATTGGTGTTATGAAGACAGAAAATACACAGATGTTCCGAAGACATTTGCGATAATTTACTATGATCCCTTTTTTGGTTCCTGTGCAGGTTACAGCCGTTGTGCATCAAGAGTCTTACCAATAAGGAGGTGGTGCGAGTGGCGGCGGGTGCTCACCATTCCCTTGCCGTGACCGCCCAGTCTCAGGTCAGTACCCTTTGATTTTGTTTACACTGTATCCTCTTTAACCCAGTTGCCCCCAGTGCCAACAATTCCACCTGTGTTGCCATGGTAACACTACGCAATGCTAACAACAACATACAGGGTTCATGTTGGTGCTTGAATTTCAATGTTGTGTTTTCAAGGTCTGAAAAGAGTTTAAATTTCAGTTGAAGTGCTTAAAACTCTGTGTTGTGATTGATTAAAAAACATTTACCCATAAATGTGTATACACACACACACACACACACACACACACACACACACACACACACACACACACACACACACACACACACACAC
>JAPTYR010000013.1:9043180-9054187 GCA_029814505.1 Siphamia roseigaster
GACTTAAAATTTCAAAGTAAACTTAACTTACAACTTTTAAGTTTGTACCAGTTTTAAGTTTAACACCCTTAAAAATTGTAGGTTAAGTTTACTTTGACATTTGAAGTTAATCGGTTTCCTCAGTTTTTCTAAGTAAAGTCAACTTATTAGATTTTACAGTGTATTATTCTGGTCCAAACATCCCATTGTTATATATCCTGGTGTTCAGCAGCACATTGTCGATCCTCCTGTCACCACAAATTAAAAATGTGACCTAATTTGTTGGAACATCAATAGATAATTGATCAGATCACAGCCTTCAAAAGCCAAACGCTTGAAGGTCACAGATTTGTCTTTTCTGTAAAACATCCTTTTGTGTATATGTAGTGTTGCTGTTGCACTTCAGAATGGTTTATATATTCAGAAAAATGAGTTTGTTCACTTTCATTTGATGTGGAGTTGCATTAATGTGGGAGCTGTATATATAATTTTTATTAAAATAATGTCATCCAAATCCCAGGAACAGGACGTAAGGCTGGTAAGAGGTTATAAAAGGACCGCACGAACAGAAGATTTAATGCCTAAAATGTTTCCTTTTTGTTGTTGTTGTTGCTCTTGTTGCTTTTCACACTGGCAGCGGGAACGTGTGTGTCCATGTGTGGCCAAATGGAAAGGTCAGTGAAATGGAAAAAGGCTTCAGGAGGCCTCAGCTGAAGATGGCTCGGTCTAATTGTTGGAGGGCATGGCCGGCGGCGCCTTGGCTCGTCCAATGTGGTCGGATGGTCAGCCCTGCCCGCTGGTTGCATAAGCAGTCTGGGATTTAGCCGGTGTGTGTCTACAGTGTTAAAGCTGGTGGCTGTTCTGACAGGAGGAGGAGGGGGGGGGGCTGATTTGTGGTCAGTTGAAAGGAACACGCTGTATTTGGATTCTGTTTCCAGGACGTTGCATTTTAAAGCCCCGGGGAGTACACAGGTGCAATCTTGAGGAGAAAAGCAAAACTGTTGACTTGTGGAATCAGAAACTGCTGCATTTAAGGTGTTTTTTGTGTGTGTTTTGTTTTACGTGACCTTTTCTTTCAATAATATCAGGGCATTTAAACTGTCAAAGGATGATCAGTGGTCATTTACTGATGGTCCTGGTTACTATCTGTCATTTTCCTGAGGGCTGTGTGATCATACTGTATATGTCAACTGGCAATAACAAAATGTCAAGTGATTCATATTATACTAAATATAGTTTTTTTTTTACAGTTTTGACGCCACACACACACACACATACAATATTTCATTTATGTGAAATATTGTATTAGAATAGAATAGAATGCCTTTTATTGTCATTATACACATGTACAACGAGATTAAGCTACCACCAATGTCAGTGCAAAAAAGCAGTATAAAAAATATTAAATATTTACAAAATAAACAAGATGTGCATGCTCATTGAGTTATTTACAGATATAAATATGGTGTATACACCTGTATACCATAATGTATATAGTGTTCAAGTTGAAAGTATAGCTAGCTAGATAGATAGATAGATCGATTGCACCATTTAGAGTATCCTTCACAGACAAAGTATTGCACGTACGTATTGTCGTTAGTGTCCAGAGTATTTCACATTTGAAGTCCTACAGGAGTTCAGAGCAGTTGTCGCCTTTGGAAAGAAGGCGGAGCACAAGAAATTGTGCAGAAATTTAAAGGTAGAACATTTTAAATTATTGTCATGGATATTTACAAAATAAAATGTTGGGAGAAGTTAAGTAAAAACCATCACGGGGGCTTTTTGGGATTAAGGACAACAATTTAAACCAAACTAAACAATGCAATAATATTTATCACAGTATAAAACTATATTATGACATTTGTCATTATTATTGTTTTGTATCCCAGACTCTTGTTAGAAAAGAAGAACCTCAGTTCAGTGTGTTCCAATACATTCATCCATGTAGTCTATGTGTGTGTGGTGTGCAGGAAGCTGGGTCGCCTGTGTGTGTGTGCGGAGGACAAGTGGCAGGCGGTGTTTGAGGAGTGCTGGACTCAACTGGGCTGTGAGGCTCCGGGTCAAGGGGAGAACTGGAAAGCATGGGAGAACATCGCCGTGGCACTGACCATCAGTCGACGACACATCCAGGACAGGTTCACAACCCCCCTCTGAGTTTTTTGGTTTGTCTCTGTCTTGTTAGCAAGTAGATCTTTAGTTTTGTATATGTTTTTTTTTTTCCTCTTCCCGTGCGTCACAGTCCAGAGGTGTTGTCTCGGAGTCACAGTAGAACCCTGGAGAGTCTGGAGGTCATCCCACAACATGTCGGACCCATCACCCTGGACAGATATCACACCATCCGACTCTACCTCATCAAGGTCAGACACACACTACCATTCAGAAAAAGATTAATTTTTATGTTTGTATGCCTTTCTGTTTTATTTCAGTTTGCATTAAGTTTTGCAAGTTCACAAGCAGTTACGTCGATAAGTCAACCCGAATTAATATCGACAGATATTTGCTAATATCAGCCACGAGCACTAGCTTTTTTCATGTTGGTCTGTTTTAATCTGTGCTCACAATTAAAAAAGTAATATTGTTATGAGCAAAAATGTAATTTTAACATCTGTGTTGTTTCTGGCCAAGATTTTTGCGACCTGTGCATCCTAAGTTTTAGGAGAAATGTCTTACAAAACTGTTGTTAAGGTCCCATATTGTGCAAAGTCAGTTTATTTATGTTTACCATGAACCATTGACAACATTTGACCCAGATTAGAACAAGAAGATTAATCAAAACAAGAATCTTAAAATTTGCTTTAATTGCAAAGGAGAGTGAGGAAAAACACTAACAGCACAAAAAAAGTCAACAAATGAAGATGTGCAAAATGTTTAAAACAGCAGCTTCTACTTTAAGATAATGCATAGGCATATCAAGAATCTACTCTACTAAAATTCCCAAATTTAAATAATATGTATCTGAATTTCTACGGCAGTCGTGGGAAAAAATAGAAACACTTGCACATGGATTTCATTTTACTTTGTGTTGCATCTCCAGTTAAACTGTTACTGTTGATTTACTTACAGGTGTTTCATTGTCTTCTGTTTTAAAATGTTCATATATTCACTAGTTTTATTGGAGCTGGGTTTTTTTTGCTGTGAAATAATACTTTGTTATACTTTTTAATATGTTCCTATGCCTCTTTAAAGTGCTTGATTTCAAATCGTTCATTGTCACGTATTGATTTTATATGTATTTCAGTAAACAACAGTTACAGTCTTTGTGTTACTATATGTGTTATAACTAAACTGAATCTATTTTAGCAGATTCAATGACTTTCTCGTCCACTCTCCAGGCCTGTGACACCCCCCTGCACCCCTTGGGTCGTCTGGTGGAAACCCTGGTGGCGGTCTACAGAATGACTTACGTGGGCGTTGGAGCCAATCGACGGCTGCTTCCTCAAGCCGTCAACGAGATTAAGTCTTATCTCAATCGCATCTACCAGATTGTTAGGTACTGTTAGATTGATAGAAACTGAATGTCAGACTCTTTCTACAGTACACCAACTCACCTAGAATTCACAGCATGTCCAGAGTCGTGTCATTGATTTGAATATTTTTCTGTGAAATGTCATCCTTATTCTGAATTTAATTCCACCTGCAGCATAATTTTGAAAAGTGTTGCAAAGGCTGACAGGAGGAGTGGATGTGAGGCCAGAGTAGTTCAGGGACCTCTGTTTGACAGGGAATCACTAAACAGCAGAACTATTTGTAGCTTTACCACCTACAAAACAAACACTGAATCCATTTACATGTACATGAAAATTTGATCTGAAAGGAATAATGGGAAATATTACATTTATTTACATTTACATTAACTGGGAAAGGCTGTGATTGGAATAGCGTGACCTCTGGATATAGTTGTATGTATTTAATTATAATGTATTTTTTTTAGAAAATAACCTTATGTTTTTGTGAATATGGTCTTGGCAGATTTCTGTTCCAAGACCTGCCAGAAGAGGGTGGTCTAATTCCAGAACCAAGCACTAACATCCAGGATAAGAGGGAGCCAGGCTCGACTGATGCGCCGCTGGAGTCACCCAAACCTGGGTATGAAAAAGGCAAACACCCCCTGAAGCTTTACTGTTTAAGCTGCATGTTCTTGCTGTATTTTTCAAGAACATTAACGTGTTCTGTCCTGTTCTTTCTCAGACGAGTGGTGAGCAGCTCGGCTCTGCTGCTTCCTGTCCTGCTGCCCCGCCTTTACCCTCCACTGTTCACCCTCTACGCTCTGGACAAGGAGAAGGAGGATGACATCTATTGGGAGTGTGTGCTCCGCCTCAATAAACAGCCTGACCTGGCTCTGCTCGCCTTTCTGGGTGTTCAGCAGTACGTTTAACCTCACTAGAACCACTGAAAAATGTCCCATTTTCTGCTTTCCTTTGAAATATTTGTTTCCTTTCCCCATAGGAAGTTCTGGCCTGTCTCTGTACCTGCAGAAGGAGAAAAACAACAGGTACAGCATTGGCTGTAGTATTTAAGTATTGATGTCAGTTCTAAGTGAAGTGAGGAAAAAAATGATGGTGTATTTCTTTCAGGTTCTTTCCAGTACCAAAGATGCCTGCTTTGCTTCAGCAGTGGAAACACTACAGCAGATCAGGTACAGCTTGTGTAATACCATCATCAGTCACGAGATGCTCTAAAAAAAGATTGTAAAAGATGTCAAATTCTGTCTAAAAGAACCAGACTGAGTAATCGTTCTAAATACTAGATCTGTTCCTGGCATACTAAAAATAACGGCAGTAAAACAATTGGAAAGCTGTGATGCTCGCTTCTGCTTCCACAAACCCACACAACAATAACAAAAAAAAAACTCAGTGCTTCAAAAATCCACAAACTAATGGATGACAACATGCGCAACATCTGTCCCTATTTAGTGTTTTATTTGATGTTACTTATGAGACTTATAAATGTATATGTTGGAATTTGTACCCATTCACAGACACTGTGATGAAGAACTGGAAGGGGGATAGTTTACAACAAAAACAAAATAAAGGAAGTCAAAATAACATTGGTATTGCCGTTAGCTATCGGGCAAATTGACATTTTAAGTATCAGTACTGGCCTAGTATTGATCAGTTAGTGCATCCCTAGAAGGACCAGGACTAAAGTTAATGCCCACTAATGCTTAGCTATGTCTGCATCACCTGTTGTTTATTATTTTCTTTGCAGCACAACATTCACTCCATCTGATAAGCTGCAGGTGATCCAGCTTACCTTTGAGGAAATCACCCAGGTGGTGCAGGCGCTGCTGAAGCAGGACTTCCTGTGGTCTATGGATGACCTTTTCCCCGTTTTCCTCTACGTTGTGCTGCGAGCTCGGTTTGTCTCAAACTACAAATGTTCACATTCATCACATTCAGATGAGTATCTCAATTTAGCTGCAGAATTTTGGGCTTAATGTAACATCTATAAAATGAAGCATGTCTTTGACAAGATTCTAGGAATTGTGGAGCCTAATGACTAATGAACACAAGCTGAGGTAACAGGACACAATATCACTTTGGCTCACCAAAAGTACAGTCAGCTGATCTAAATGTAAAGTCTGAGCTTTATTCTTTCTCATTTTCTGTGATAAAATGTTGCAGATCAACTATTTTTTTACTCTATTTTTTATTCTCTGAGTTCTGTACATAAAAACATAAGGGATATTTGGGGTACATTATCAGATCCATTTTTTAGATCACAAAATACAGATAGAAGCTTGTTATTCAGTTCTGATGCTGTTTAAGACCCGTGAACAGGGACCATCATCAGACTTTTGTTTCCCCTGCAGTATCAGAAACCTGGGGTCAGAGGTCAGCCTGATTGAAGACCTGATGGACCCCTGTGTCCAACATGGAGAGCATGGCATCATGTTCACCACGCTCAAGGTAACAAACACACACCACAATGTTTGTTTTTAGTTGGGGAATGGAATTAATAAGAATTTTTTTTATTGATGTGGTTTTCCGTTGATTTTCATTCGATTATAAAATAAACTGTGATACATTAACTAACATAATGGGTTATAAAGGGGTGGTTAAAGGAGTGTTAGATCTACCTGCTGCAGCCTCTGAGCCTGGTTGTCATGGAGATTATTCATAAATGATAGTAAAGCAGGATGACAGTGAAATGACACTAATATGAACAGTATTGATAGAAACCTGAGGAGTTTAATATTAGGGGCTGTGACAGAGGATGTGTTGCTGTCGGCTCTGCTTTGAGAGTAACTGCCCCCTTTGCTAAGCAGCCAATCAGAGCCGTTCCAGTGGTGCAGTTTAATTGGATACTGTGGTTAAATGTTTGTGTGTCTTAACGGTATTTAGACCTTTGTCATAATGGAAGCTCTGCAACTGTTGTAAGTGGCCCTGGTGTCATCTTTACTGGTCAAACACAACCAGAGTCTCCAAGTTACAGTGAATTATGACCTTACACAGGGTGAATCTACAAATATACATTCAATAGCTTAAAAAAAGGCTTTAAATTTGACATGGTAGGTCTTACGTTATGTTTCCATAAACTTGATGACTGATTATTTGACTCAGTTACACCTGTTTCAAACCCACAATTTATATTAAAGTTAAGAACTGGTTATCAGTCACTTTGGAGCCCCCGATGAGGAAATGACGGAGTAAATAAATACAAGTGAATTCTAGGAGTCTCCAGTATGGCTATAAAAATGGGCATTCAATTCTGTACGAAATAGTCTTGAAAAGGTTTTTAACATTCCTAAATGTAACTTGTAGAATCCTTTAGGAACCCTGTCACTGTCACATA
Organism: Siphamia roseigaster; assembly: GCA_029814505.1. Lineage (NCBI taxonomy): Eukaryota > Metazoa > Chordata > Actinopteri > Kurtiformes > Apogonidae > Siphamia > Siphamia roseigaster. The sequence goes on from JAPTYR010000013.1 coordinate 9,049,955, forward strand.
TAGGTGTTTTATAAGAAAAACCTTTAGAAACTACAGTACTTCCTGTTTTATTTTTCCTTTACCTTGTCATTTTACTTCGCCTTTGAGCATTTGACTGTTATTTACCTCTCCCCTCCCCCCTCCAGGCGTGTTACTACCAGATCCAGCATGAGAAGATCACTTAAGCCAGGTGTGGCTTTGCTTCTGTCCCTCAGTGATCTGCTGCCCCGCCTGCCCCCTCCAACCCCATCCCACCCGACAGCCAGTCACAGGCCTGGGATCAGCGGGGCTTCAGGGTGACGGATGCACACAGCAGCCAATGAGATGCATAAGAAGATCATACAAACAGGTCACAGATACGTAGCTCCATCTGTTGCTGCTACGGAGACGGGACCACAGCTCCCCCTCCCCTTATTGTAACACACGCACACACACACTTATCAGCTTCCTGTGTACAGACCATAATGTCGCACGTGTGAATATAGCTGGTATTATACTGCCAGGAAAGAGCCATTTCATACTGTGCACATTGTTGTTATTATTAGCAATGCTGACAAAGAAACATATTTCACTCACTTTTTTGTGCCAATTAATCTGGACTTAAGTTGCTCTGATTACAGTTAATGAAACATTGAATACCAGACCACATGCTGAAGCTTTTGAGGAGTTCAGTTCTCTGATTTCTGTGCAATGGGAAAAAACCCTTCATCCTCTTTAAAGTTAAACTTTAATTTAATGTCTTTCTTGATGGCAGGTGTTAGTTTGATGCGAGGTTTAATACTGTATTTATACAAAACGAGCTATTGACAGCATGAGTTTGGTAACTGACATGACTCAGACTCTAAATAATACTGCAACACCAGCTGGATCCAGAATCTAGCTACATGGAGAGTAGTTATTGGGCGACTTAATGCTGCTGGAATTAAAAAAAAAAAAGTCCCAAATGTGACCACAGCGACAGTTTTCTGTGAAATGAATCATCGCTGGAACTGACAGGACACTTGAAGGACAGAAGCTCACACTGTTGGAGAGAAACTGACGCTGCGTCTTCTGATACGAAAGTGTTTAACCATGGACACTTCACTTACAGAAGGTGACATTTACTGGTCATTTCAAGTCTTCTAGAAATGGCTTTGGTTGCTCATTTTCCCAGACAGACAATCTGAATGCTGCTTGGGTCGTATTTGTGAACTGACATTTCAGTATTATTGAATTCTGATGCGGTGCCTACAGAGACCTGCAAAACCTTCAGATGCAACGGGAAAAATGAGACCGTTTAGGAACTGACAGAAGTGTCTACTATAGTATTAATACATGGATATATTTTTCAGTCTTGTTTATTTTCTTAATGTGTTTAAGCTGTCTTGTTAGTGTTGTAAACTGACCCGAACTCATCATTTCACTACTAAGGTGGCATGTTGACAGTGAACAGAAGCATTAGATACCTAAAGCCAAATCAATTTTGTATTAATTTGCTGTAAATAAATGATAGTTAATAGGAAATAAGGTCCTTATGACCTGTTCATAACTTTTAACATACAATGTTAGTAACAGCAATATAAACACATGTGGGCAGATTGTGTGGCATTTCTAAACATTTTTACAGAAATTTTTAACAATTTATACCAGTTCACTAAGAAAATCAGTATACTGTTTTCAGTATTAATTATTCTTTCACCAATTCTACCTTAAAATGAATAGAAGCAAAACAGAAAAGGTTTAAACATAGATATTTATCCAAAACTGCAACACATTAATGATCAGCATTCACTGTCCTGTTTGTTTATTAGCGTGTTATTAGCTAATTGTTAAACCACTGCTAAGTTTTAATTTTGTACTTGAACAATTTGGCTGCAAAAATAAGACAGTTTATTATGCCTTTATTAACAGTTAGCCATGCATATATTAACTAGAATTCAATCTTTAACTTTTTCTACTAATGACTTCAGAATAAATCATTCGTTAACAGTAATTAAACATTCTTGCTGTCAATTTTTTTAGCTCAGTGGCAAATAAGTGACAAAGTTAACTGTTAAGAAAAGTAGAATAAAGCAGTTTTAATCTTAATATATAAAGAAACATGGGGTGCAACAATGACTAAGCTGTTAAAATTGATTCTGTATTAATTAATAATCAACTATGCACTGATTAGCAGTTAATATTGCCTTGTTGTGCAATAAAATAGTGCCTTTAATAATGGTTAATAATCCTTTATTAATCTCAAGGCAGTGTCCTTCAAACAATCTACGGTTTACTCTTCTTTTAGCTGAGTAATGTTTTAACTAACTTTGTTTTGTGGCATTATACTTAATATCTGCTTTATTATGCATTTATTAACAGCTAAAAATGAAGTTATTACTGTGGACACAAAGCAACAACACTACCTCAAGGAAGTGTTGATTTGAAACCTGTGGAAAAACATAGTGAACAGTTAATATATGTATGTGAATAAAGTACTTCCAACAGAGTTAATTAAATTCGATAAATGCCTCCATTATGCTATTCTAAACAATTATAGGCATATATAACATTTATAAGCAGTCTTAAATGTCTTATCGTAGAACAATAAACAATTGTTGCTGTTATTAATAAGTTATAGTGTTAATAGGTGATAATAAAACCTCTATTACCTGTTAACTATCACTTATTACAAGAAATGTTTTTCCTAATCGAATGCTGTATTATTTGGGATTACAGTGTTTGTTTTTTACAGAGTGGATTGAAAATCATCAGTTGAAGGTCAGATGCTTCTTCATATACATTGCACTTACATTTGTCATAGTTCCTGCAGCAGGTGAAAGCCTCGTGAAGAGCCAGGATGCTGAATATTAAGTCATCCCAGTTGTGATGCTCAAAGCCGACCCACACCCACCATCTGTTAATACTAACTGTTCTCTTTTTTTTAAAATACCATTTACAGCACAAACTGTCACATGCTTTTGCTCATTGGTGATTTCATGCAAGTTTATAAAAGGGCTTAAGAGGGATTCAGAGGATGACTGAGCCCTTTTTTTTTTTTTTTTTTTTTAATTTCCAACAATAGAAAAGGCAGAGTCCTCTTTTCGCTGCCACTGCCTCACTCACTTTAGCAGCTTCTACATAAAAACTTCCCTGAGGTAGTAAATAAGAAATCCACTTCTGGTTGTAGTTCCATGCATCTGAATGCTTAATATCTGACTAACCCTCCGCATAGTTCTCATAAGCTCACGTTGGGTTTGTGATTTAAATCCTATCGATGACTGACCAGATAACTTACCTCAGCACCTGTTTACCGTAAAACAACCATTACAATTTATGTACAAAAAAAAGAAAGAAAGAGGTGTTTTGTCCATGTTTGTTGGTTTGGTGTTTCAGCTGGCTGACATGGACGCCCTCCTGTGTGTCTTTTACATGATGTCAAACAGATTGTACGTTTACGAGATAACAAAACGGGCAATAAACGTATTTGATGGATGTAAACGGACTGATTTGACTGGACATTTTATGGTGGCTTCAGTAGGAGTTTGTGAAGAAAAATAACATGGGGGACCACAGACAAAAAGTGTTTAACAGCAGAAATGAATTGTTTATTTTGGTTTGTATATTTGTTATTGCACTTAGTACAATAATTATAATGAACATAAAAACCAAAGAAGGAATAAGCTAGAAGCAAAAGCTTATTTTTTGCCTATCCTTTTCACCTAATATACGGCTTACATTAAATACAATTAAATGTGTACAACATCTAGCAGTCTCATTATAGCAAAAACTAAACAACAAAAACATACTTACCATTTCAACTTAATATTCCTGAATGATGGTTACTTAGCCCATAAAGACTCACTGGTACTTTTGTGCCACACAGTCATTTTTTTTCCTCTATATTTAACCTTTTTTAGTGATTTATTGCAATATTATCCTCTTTACTTAGTGTTTTTCAGCGTAAAGTCCTATATTTAATTCACTGATCATGTAAATGTTCATTAAAGTAAGAGTTAATTCAAAGGTTATTATATCAAAACAGAAATTAACTTTTTTTTTCCAGAAATATATCATTAACCCAGCATAAAAATAAGTGTGTCCATCCACTGTCATTGATCCAACTCTATTTTTCTTGTGTTGTATACTTGCCTTTATATATTTTTGTCAGTTTTATGCTGACACATTCCCTCATGTACTGTTCTTTTCCAGATTGAGAACAGGTTACAGGTTTAAACTACCAGCACTTGCTCCTTTAAGAGGTTTTACTCTTAAGTTTAAACAAGATAAACTTGG
>JAPTYR010000013.1:9054287-9070856 GCA_029814505.1 Siphamia roseigaster
GGGTGACAAGATAATTCTGTCGGCTACCGTAGGATAAACGACACCGAGAAAAGGGGCGGACTGGAGGATGATGCTCACCGTTAGATGGGAATAATTACCCAAATCGATTCCTACACAATATGGCTTTAATTATAATTTTGTCAATATTTATTAGGGTTTTTTTGGGTTCATTTTATTGGTTATTTTGTTAACTTTTCTACAATTTGTTTTTTATTTTATTAGTTTTTTTTTCTTTCATTTTGTTCCATTTGTGTCTTACTTTGTTGATGTTACTTATTTTCTGGATTTATTTTTCATTTTTGTTGGTTTTTATTCATTTTGTTGCTTATTTTACTCTTTTTGACTGGAACTGCTGAAGTCTCAGGAGTTAAAGGGTTAAATCAATGAATATAATGTGTATTAATTGTGATTTCAATATCAATCAAAATAATTGTGATTATTAGTTTCCATAATGGTCCACCCTGTGGCTGGTCTGATCCGTGGGTCGTGGCTGTTACTGGGGTTACTGGAGGTTGTGTGGGGGGTTAGTGGTGTCCCCCCCCCCCTACTGTATTCATCCAAATGAATTCATATACATTCAATCTGATTGCAAGTGATACAAATATATTATTACAGATATTAACCCTTTAACCCCTGATACGTCAGTGCTGACACATTCTTAATGGATGGTTTAGTTTAAATATTCAGAAAAATTCAACCATTTTCCTTTATTTTCATTTCTTTTACTGTGCTTTTACTGACTGTTGTTCATGGAACAGGTGTCAAAAAGAGATTTAGAAAAAGCCAAAACTAAAACTACTGGAACCAAATTACAAAACGAGTTATTTATTTTTTTCTTTTTTTTTTCCTTTTTCCTGTTTTTAGGTTTTTTTTTAATGATTATTTATTATTTTGTAAATATTTATTAGTTTTTGTGGCTCATTTTTTTATTTTTCTACATTTTGTTTTTAATTGTATTGTTTTTTTTTCTTTCATTTTGTTCCGTTTGTGTCTTACTTTGTTCATGTTACTTTTTATTTTGTTAATTTATTCTTCATTTTTGTCTGTTTTATTGATCGCTTTGGCTGTTTTCATTCATTTTGTTGCTTATTTTATTCTTTTTCTTTTTTACTGTGGAACTGTTAAAGTCTCAGGAGTTAAAGGGTTAAACTTAACCAGTTATTGTATTTGTAGCTACCACTGCCATAATAACAATACTAGTGAATTAAACTATTATTATTATTATTATATATTTCTTAGTTGTTGTTATCATTATGACTATAATTATCATTTTCCCCTCACTCCTCCCTCTGTCGTTTTCCCCTTCTTCCTCTTTTCTCCTTTACCTCTCCATATAATTATTCCATATTGTTTAGTTGCTCTTTATATTTAGTATCTTTTCATTGTAACTTGATGTTGTCAGTATTGTTGTTTGTCATTACTCTGTTGTTGTTTCTGTTTTCTGTTTTGTCTGATGTATGTCTTGTACTTTCTCTGTTCACAATGTTTTGTAAACAATAACTCATAAAAAAATTAAATACATCAGAAAACAAAGATTAAATTAAAACCATGTGAATTTACAGTTTCATGTCATATGTTTTTTTCTCTCGGTTGCTGAGGTGCATTCTACTGTCGTAACTAATCCTCTTAAAAAAAATGTCACAACAAAACACAAAGTAAAATACAGCATAAATAACAATGCCATATGGACGACATTCAACTGGATTAGCCGTTGTAACTGTGTGTGGTGTGGGCAGCTCACACACTGCAGGTATTACTGTCTGCAGTGTTTTTCCACGGTGTTTTAAATCAGGGGTTTATGGGAATTTCTGACACTTTTTAATATTTGGTGAATAATGCCGAGTTAAATTTGATTACTATTTACAATGCAACTGCACCTAAACCCCATCTGTATGATCTAAATGTGTATTTCACTATGTATTATTTGAAGCCATGTAAACATGTCGGCCGATATTTATGGACCGTTAATTCCACACATTCATTTTCAATAATAACATCAGACACATCAGATCGTTTTCATCTACTCAAACTTGCATAAATAGACCATTAACCACTATCACAGGGTGAGGTTTAGGATAAAAACAAACTGTTCATGATGAAGCATTTTTTGGTGGAGCTTAAAACTCCATTCCTGTCTGTCCAAATGGAAACATGTAGGGGGAGGTTTAAGAATAACCATTGTCAGTGATTTTTATTTGGATAAAAGGCAAAAACACATGAGAAACTAGAAAAGCAGTGTTAGGGCGCAGACTCCACCAAGGCAGCACAGGAATCCACTTGTTACAGGAACATTTTCATGGTCAGTGAATCTAAAGATGGAGACTAAATAATTGTAGGATTGTTATTTTAGCAGGAAATCCCAATATGGAGGAAACTGAGCTGATTTGGTGGATGTCTGCGCTCTAACACTGCTTTTATTCCCAGTTTATGTGTACTTTAGCATCTTTTTAGTTTGTTTTTGTTAATTTTGCCATATTTTATGCATACTTCAGAATCTTTTTAGTGTGTTTTGGTTTATTTTGCCATATTTCATGTGTGTTTTAATGTCTTTTTAGTTTGTTTTTGTTTATTTTGCCATATTTTGTGTGTACTTCATAACGCTGTATTTTTATATTTCACAAAACAAAAATGTATTTGAATTGTAATCCATTATTTTCAGCAAATTAACTCCTGTTTACCAAGAAGAATAAAGGCCACGATGACGGTAAGAAATGAAACCTTGAAAAATAATGTCATAGTATTTCTGGAAAAGATTGACTTTACTCTCATATTATGGCTTAGATCTTCCAATCATGACTCTCATGACTTCTCTACATTGCATATTTTTTGGCATACATTTTGCTCTCAATATATTTCAACTGAATTCATGTAATATGAGATCTGTGTTGACATCTTACAACCTTATTCTTATAACATGCCAACATATTGCAACAAAAACCTTGTAAGTTTGAACTAATTCCTGTCAATTACTCTAATAACATCAATATATTGCAGGCCCATTCATGCACAATCAATATTTTTTCCTTCAAATATCTTGTCATTCGTTTCATTATTTTTCAAATTACACTTTTTATAATTTTACTTATTGTGAGTTTTTATCGTGACATATTACAACTATTCATTTCATATTGTGCCTTTGTTGAGTCTTGAATGAATTTTTCTCATTGTTACAACATTTCTCGTGTCGTATTTCATTTTTCTTGACAACCTTATTTTTTATCTTATTTCATCATTTTTCTTAAAATACTGAAGTTTTATCCAAATACTCTGTTGTATAAGTTATAACATTTCATATGCAGTCGTGGCCAAAGTTTAGGGATTTGACTTAGTTTTGTTTTGTCAGTCTAAGTAAAAAATAAATAAATATTCCACATTTCTTAGGTATATTGAAGAACAATTAGATGTATTATATGGGTTTCAAAGACTTATTGATAATTAACTAAAAATTACACACAAAATCAATTTGTCAGTCCCCACAACAGTAATATTAAGTAAAATACTTTGAATTCTTATCTGTAATAAACTTTAATTACATCAAATGTTACCATTAGCAGTGATGGCATTTGCATCATTTGCATCATATCCAAATAGTCAAATTAACCATATCCTCTTAATTTAGCATCGACTTGAAAGCAAAAATACAAATTTATGTTTTTACCGATACAATGCTGCTTTTGTTGCACGTCCCAAATTATTTTTTCTCTCTATTTAACCTTTCTTAACGGGTTTACCACCATTTATCATATTATCCTCTGTATTTTGCATTTTTTCAGTGACCATCTGGTATTTTTTGATATTTAATTTGTTGATCATGTACTTGGATCATTATGCTGAGATTACATTTGAGGTTTAACATTCCACAAACAGTGAAAATGTGAGGAAAAAGTTACTTTTCCAGTAAAATCTATCATGAACTGACCATGAACCCAGTGTGTCGATCCACTGTCATTGATCCTAATCCATGGATTTTACTGGTGAATAAATGTTGTAGAAGATAAGTGTTTCCACGTTCACTACGGAGCCTCTGGACATTCAAATGAGTCATGTCTGATGACCATGCCATGGCAACTTTATCTGTATAACACATTTCATGCACAAGACAATTCAAAGTGCTTTACATGAAACATAAAAGGTATCACAAGAGAGGCATTAAAATAGATTTAAAATGAGAAAAATTTGAAATAAAAGACAGTTATATTTAAAGCATAATTGAAATAGACATTAAAATCATCAGCAGTAGAATGTGATTTCAAAGTTAATTTATAATGCATTAAGAGTTTTAAGAGAAAGCAACAGTAAACAATCATGTTTTCAGACCTGATTAAAATGAGCTGACAGTTTGAGTCGACCTCAGGTATTTTCAGGAAGTTTTTTCTACAAGTGAGGAGCAGAAGAGCTGAATGCTGCTTCACTCTGTTTGGTTCCGGGTATACCTACACAGTAATCCTGTCCCTGATAACCTCAGCACCATGAAAAGATGACAAACTGCATTTTGCACCAATTATTTACATGTACTGATAGGTTTAGTGAATCTGAAATTATTAAACATTTTATATCATTAGATGCTTTTGGTCACTGGTGTATATTTGAGTCTGTATGGGTTAAAATATTTGTAATTCAGACACTTCACAAATCTCCCTAATGTAAAGACTTGTAGTCCCCATGCTGACCCTTGTGGAACTCCAGTCAACTGATGTTAAAAACGGGTGAAGAATGAGCCCCATCCTTTCTGATTTTCTGAATTAACACCTCTTGTACGTGCTCTTCCTCTTCTCCCCTCTACTCAGATCGTCCTGCATGCCGCTAAAAGCTGAAAGAGTTAAGAAGATTTGGCAGCTTGGCGGCAGGCAGCCAGCCGGTGAGTGAGCGAGTGGGTGAGTGGGTGAGGACTGTGCTTCCGGTGGCCAGAGGCAGGCAGCTCACTTGGCCGGGATTAAGTGGGATCGGGGGAGATTACAGCTCTCTCTCCTGCTTCCATAGCTCGATGAAAGCGTAGTGCTGCAGCCAGTCCCTGGGGAATTCCTCATATACATTTATAGGTTCACCTTTCTGGACCTGTTTTGGTGTCAAAACCTGCAGCACCTGGAACATCCAAGCCTGACAGATCCTTAGAGTCACACTTACAGGTAAGAAGCATCAAACTACTTTCATCAAGGTGTGATTTAAGAGAGTAGGACTCAGTTGAAGGCCACAGGGATCATCATCATCCTCACGTTTAATTACAGAAATGTGCCTGATGGGTGCTGATGTTGCATTTAACCACATTAATTGCTTATATGCATCTGTCATCTTGTGCAATTATCTCAGTCCTGACATGTTTGTAATGGTTTATTTACTGTCATCATCTGGGTTAAAGGGGTTTGCTTAAGCTTATACTATTATACTAGGACAGGGAGATGTGGCCAAATGTTAGCATGATTAAAACACTCAGCTCACTTGATATTGATAATTATCAGGATCATGTCCAGTCATTTTATTCAAATCCAAAGTCAGATTTCTGGTCCTGAGTGAGAAGGATTTGTAAGTGTGTATGTATGGTCAGAAATATGACACTTACCCAACAGCAGAATATTTCACATATGTAGAAGTGGAATACTTAAAACATTTATAATCACCAAAGGTTTGTTCAAAATTAAAATATGCATCATAATAATAAAGTACGGGAACAAAACACTGAAACATTTTCTTGTGTTTCATCGCAGTTAGTCATATCATAATAGTAGTATCAGCATCTGCAGTTATATGATCACAAATGATCAGAATATATTAAGATTTGGGGATTAAGACCTAAATTTAACAGAATTGGTTGTTTAAACGCAGTAATAATATGTGCAAAATGAAAGCCACTGTATTTCAGCATAAAGTCGGTGTATTTTTTAATTAAACTTTGTATGTTTAAGTTGGGAAAATTATAAAATTGAAAATGAATAATCTCTGGATTTGCTTTGATAATAAAGCAAGTGATACCAAATTGTGATTATTACTCACAATAAATGCAATCTGACTTGTGCAAAATTGTGCAGCTTGACTGTATGTGATAATGACAAGTTAAACAGGAAAAGTCTCAGTGTTGACAGCATCGACAATATTAACCCGAAAGACGAAATTTATATTTTGTCATAATATATACCTATATCCCCTTGAGACCCAGAAAAGGAAAGTTTTGGATTTTTTTTTTCTTCAAATTAAATTATTTTCTTGATTAGAAACAATAAGATGCAACAGTTTTTCACATAGATTTTTTTAAATTTTATTTTATGATAGCATTTTTTCATTTTTGTTGTTTTTTGTAAATAAAGCTGGAAATCTCTTGTCCCCTACAGAGGACAAAAATGCAAGGGTCAGGAGGATATCTCAATAATGACAAAAGTGTTCTAAGTGATAATAGGGGTGTGTATTGGTAAAAATCTGGTGATACGATCCAAATCACAATCCAGTATATCATGATACTGCTAACAAAGTTTTGTTTTGTTTCTTTTTAAAAGAATGTTTCCTGGAAGAACTGAATTGCACCAGAAATATGCACAAATACTAAACACATTTTCATTTTATCAGATCAGGATCTAATGCTGCATCACAAAATTTTCCCCTGAAAAACCTAAAATGTAAATTATGTTTTACAGACATTACAGTTTAAGATCCTGCACAAATGTTCATTGTGTTCCACAATGTTCATATCCTATTTTTTTCTATATTCTACATAACTAACATAACATTAATTTTGTACAATCCCAACAAAGGAACGAACATATGTCTCTCAAACAGTAAAAAATGCTTTTAGGATGCTTCAAATAACCACTGTTAAATAAAACAGCGTTGAATAACCAAAAACAAACCATGTCTATATTTGAATAAATACGTAAGAATATTGATACAGTATTGTATTGAAATTAAATATTACGATATATTGCAGAATCAATGTTTTCTTACACCCTGAGTTGACAATACAACCAAAGTAAATTAATTCTAATTATATAGTCATCTATTTAAATCTAATTATGTGGATTGCAACATAAACCTTATAGCTGTACCCCTCCAGTTCTATATCATACTGCTGTTTATTATTACAGTATATTTAAATGTGACAAAGCCTTCATAGCTTCCTGAACTGATGCCTCCTGCTGATACCGGTGTTTGCTGGAGCTAATACTCTTTCCAGTTCTCTGTTAACGTCAGTGTTATTCTTATGGGCACTGGGTCATAAAGTGTGCCATTAACCCCTGACGCCATCATTAACCGCTGACCCCATTGACACACTGACGGCCTCACCTCTCTGTACCTGATCCCACTGCACAGGGCTCACCGGTGGATTACATTGATCCGTCCCCTCACCAAAAAACTCTACTGTCAGTTTGTTTAGGAATTTACTCCAGGCCTTTATGTTTGAGATTATGGTTCACAGTGAAAGGATGTGTTGGTCTGTTAGGATTCAATGAAGGGAAAAAAGAATTACTGCGAAGACATCAAGTACACATCAACATATCATCAAATCTTTTGTTTTTCTGGCATTTTTCTGTTGTTTTATTTGACAGGGACAGTGCACCATTCATGAACATTTCTGTAAATACCTTAGAGCTAGCGATACGGCTTTTTTTCGTTTGTTACCTCCAGCCAATTGTGTTTAAAATCAAAATTACAAAGCTATGTGGATCATTTATAAGCATTCAGCAACAATATAAAGACAAAGAATACTAAGGTGGTTGAAAGTATAACTCAAGGCATAACCAGGGCTATATATTTTTTTAGAACATGTAACAGAATTGCAATGAAATTAGAAATATTAAGACTAGCAGAAATGTGGAAGCAGTTTTCTAATTCTGTACAAAGTATAGAAAACTGAGAAACATACCCAACATATTGAAATTATTCTAGCACAATGAAGTAAAAAAAAAACATTTGCACTGCAAGACATCCATGTATTTGTTAATTTAATTATTTTTATTATTTTTAATAAAATGAATGAAGTAATATTGTCCTCCTCAGGCTATTTGTGGCTAAGGTTTGGGCATAAACCTGTTTGTTTTGTCATCAGTTTGCCCCCTTTTTTAGTGTAATTATCACTGATTGTTTAATATATATTCAGGTATTGCAGTTATACATCTGTCTATTTTATATGTGAAAGCTTTTACTTCATTCAGCTGTAACTGTATCTAAAATCTTCTTTCACAAATGGGAGATATGCAGATATGCAGTGTACTGATGGAGCAGTGTAAACTCATCAGTCATAAAATAGTTAGATACCAAATTCATCTGCATGTCCTGCTGTATTAAGTACTCCTTAGGCTATTTTAGTGTCAGTAAAACATGTTTTCCAATCTCAGAAAATTACTTTCTGTTTTATTTCAGTGATTTACTGTAAGATATTGTATTTCTAGCTGCAGTCACTAAAAACACAACATTACAACAGTAAATTACCCATTGCTGGCTACATTCTGTGTTTCATAGTTTTTTGACAGCTATTTGCATATTATGATGTTTCCTCTTCTCTTCACTAGTTTTGTAGGTTTTATTATAGTTTATCCCTAAAAATGGCAGTAATATAATTGTTTTGGCCAAAGCGGCATTTTAAAAACTGGCATTGTAATACCAGTTTTTGATGTGGTTGCAACACCCATGCATTTATGAAATAAAGTGATAGTTGATAGATATTTTAATAGTATTTTGAGATATCTGTCTATAAAATGTTGCTTTCATTTGCAGCCATTAATTTTACATCCAACGAATTTGTTGACCAATCAGAGCAGAACAGGATGAGCTGAAGAATCAAACCTGCATAAAGATACAAAAGGAAATGGCAGAGTTACATGTATGTCTGATGGAGACCAACATCAGTGCATCATATTCGATTACATCATCATATATTTATAGAACCGTCTGGGGAGAAGCATGTTAACCTCTTTTTTTTTTTTTTAAGAGTATTTGCTGTAATCCTTCATTCCAAATCTTCACACCTGGAGATATGTGGTTTTCACGGGACAGGAAGTGGCTAAAGCTGCTAAATATAGGGGAATAAGAAGAACATTTACCCCTGTGATCTATCCGAGTAGGAGGGTAAAACTGCAGAAAATATAAATATCAAGTTAAGTGCAAACCGTTTCCTGTTTCTGTCCTGTTTCAGGTCATTTCCAGTCCTCATAAGTGGTCAGTGGGTGGTTAGGGGTCAAAGGTCAGGGGTCCAGTGACCATGAGGCAGGCCGTGGAGGCTCAGGTGCTAAACCCCCACTATGAACTTGGAGAACAAGGTCAGTAAGGGCAGAATTGCTTTTATTTGTGCCTTTTATCATGACATTATCCTCTGTAAGCCTCTGTATACAGTCCATTGGATAATAATAGACTGTGGTGGTTGTTTGCCGCAGGCCTGCGTCAGATCCTGACAGATGTGATTGAGGAGGTGAGGCGTTCCATTCATCAGGACATTGACGGAGCCGACATCCTCCACAGTCTGCTCAACTCTCCCTGGCTGCACTCGCTGCTAAAGGTGTGAAAACACATTTTTGTACATCCACTGAAAACTAACAGTTTCTTTTTCATAAATATATTTATTATTGTCACCATTTATAAAAAAAAAAAAAAAACAAGAACACAATTACATCAAAAGAAACCTTCCCCCTACCCACTTGACTGCATCCATTCTCAATGCGACAAACCAGACACAACTTAATTGACTATATAGGTAAGTCCTTTAGAAATTACAGAAAAGGTGTCCAGATGTTATAAAAGTCTTGGATCTTTCCTTTAGCCTGATATGTCAGCTTTTCCATCCCCAGGTTGGAAGACATGTCTTTAATCCATTGTTTTGCTGTGGGTCCATGAATATCCTTCCATTTCAACCAAATGATTCTTTTGGCTTGTAACACACAAAAATGTAACAGTTTCATTTTTCTTCCAATTACTTAAAACTGCTCAGGAAAGATGTGTAAAATACATTATTTTGGATCCACAGGGTGTAAAGGATAATACATTTTATAAATTTCCAAATTAGCTTAAGAGTCTGTTTCTAAAAATTCTGAAGTTTCTCACATACAATGAAACAAAGTGCCCGTGTCCTTATTACATTTAGTACAAATGTCAGGAATGTAGTTTTACAGGTATAATACATGTTCTCATTAACCATTTGTAGCGTAATAATCTAAATCTGGTATTAATTGTTTGCGTTTGAGCTGTAAGACAGGCCTTCTCTCAATGCTCTACAGAAATTTCTGTTTGAAGATCATTTTCCCAAAGGCAGAGAAATGAGAAAGAGAATTCTCCTTAATACCTGCCAACAGCACATCATAAAATTCCAACATAAGACCTGTGTTGTGACGATGGTTTTCTGTGATATGTTCAATAGTGGATAGAGCAGGTTCTGATGTAGATTTAAGTTGTGTAATTATGTAATTCCTTATTTGTAAAAAATAAAAAGTTTCTTAGGTAGATTACATTTATCCTTTAATTGTTGAGGGCTGTTTGTTCCTGGATGGAATCATTTCAATTGAACACATAATGATGGATTAGCTGTTAGCTGAAGTTTCATTCATATATGATCATAAAGTAGCAAAGTTAAGACCAAATTAATAATAATGGCGTCATATTGAATTTTTTTTTTTTTTTTTGTTTCTTTCAGTAAGTTTTATCAATAGAGAAATGGTGCTTATACTGTTAGATACATTTGTGAGAAGCAAAAATTACACTGAGGATATTAACAATCACGGATGTCAAAATCATTTTAGTTGAGGTTCCACATTCACAACAATATGATGTCAAGTGGATCAGACCAGTAAAATACTATCATAATAACTTCTAAATAATGATGACAGCTTCACATTTTTCTCTTTTTTTCAGTGCGAAAATGTGAATTTACATCAATATATTTACATTTACAACCTGTCCTTTCACAAAAAATGGAAATAACACAAGAGAAATAAGTGCACTTCTAACAATATTCTGCCTGTTACTGAATGGTTTGTGCTTTTGTAAGTTTGTTGTTGTCTGTAAGTTGAATTACACGTGTGTAAAAGATAAACTGAGGCATAATGTTGTTAAAATTGCACTTATTTCTCTGAAGAAATTCCCGGTTTTCATGGTTGTCAATGTTGTTCACTTTTTTTAAAGGATAGTTTGCAAATGTAAACATTTTTAGAATATAATGTTACTTTATTTTAACAAAGATTTGGAGTTAACATTATTTCTAAGTAATAATTTTATTGGTCAGAATGTAGCCCTTAAACTAAAATTGAGTTTGACACTCTTGTGTGTGTATAAGGTAAATGCTGCAAAGTTTGTCTCATTGATCTGTTGTTTAATTATTCATAACATACGCTGGTTTCAATCTGTTAGCTTAGTTTAGATAACAATTAGAAGATTAGATTTCAGTGTTTAAGGTTGTCTTATAGTTGGTTAGCTGATGTTATTCTGGTTATGTGGTTGTATAAATGTGTATATAGTGTTGCGTTGTTACCATGGCAACAGATGGATAAGTTACAAAGTTACTTCTGATGATGATTCTTGTGCCTGGAAATGCAAATTAAGCCCTTTTGTTGGGATTTTCAACCATGCAGTTGTCTAGAACACAGTTCCAGTTGATTTCACAGAAAACTCATGTAAATATGATGTGTTTTAGGTGTACGAGTGTCTACAAAGGCATCTGAGAAGTCCCCCTCCACCAGCTCTGGACTACGCATCAGGCCTCGCGCTTCAGGTGACTTTTCCCGTCATGTCTTTGGTTCACTTCATGTAACAACCCTGTCATGTGTTCCTGTTGTAAATAGTGAATGTGTGGTTTTGTTTCCACGTAAGCAGGTGCTGATCGACATCAGATCGCTGCAAAGCTGCTCTGAAGAGGCAAAAGAGCTGTACCGCCTCCTGAGACAGCCCCACCTACAAGTAAAAATAACACCCACGTCAAATACCAGAAAAGTTGGAAACATTATGAAGGAGCATCAGGATCACACTGACATTATTATTATTTGAAGACCACAAACGTGCAATAATAAGAGAATAAATCAGATATTTTTGGCAAATAAATTCATATTTGAGGAAAAAACAGCCATGACATCACAAGAGTCATATTATTTGGGGGGAAAAAAATAACAATATAAGAATAAAGTTCCAGTTTTAGCTGTATATTTAATGCTGTTATAAAGAAATAACTGAAATCACATAGCACATGACAAAACAGCAGTCTGTGATTTTAATCAACTCTTTGACACTGAAGTCTAAATTATGGATTAGCGATGAACCTTTGAAGCATTTTCCTTTTCTTTCCCAAAGTACCTTTTTTCATGTTGTACTTTATCTTTATTTTCATAATATTATGACGTTTTCCTAGAAAATTGTGACATTATCCTCAAAGTATCACATGTTGTAATCCTCAGTGTAGCCTTAATACCTAGTGTTTCATGTGTGAAAAAGTGTACGTCCCATAGTGAAGGGCAAAGAAGGAAAAACTGATAAAAACTGATTTTGGATGTGAAGGGCATCAAAGTCAAATATCCAACCAGGAAAAAAAAATCTGAAATTATGACAAATGTCTTGGTATGATCGTAAAATTTTAGATATCTATAATCAATAGTATTTTAAATTGTTATTTAATTCTTATAAAGTGTCTTGACTGTCAATATTTGCTCCTTTTATCATTCTCCTCCTTCTCATCTGTGCATCCAACTTTATCAAAGATTTAGCAAATTGTTTTTTATTAAGTGTAATCCAGAGCAGTGCAATAGAAATATTTCCATACTCTTACTTTCTTTCTCTCCAGTAGCTATTCTAAGCAAGAAAATATGACTCAACTCCCACAAAAATAGAATAGAATAGAATAGAATAGAATAGAAATACTTTATTG
Organism: Siphamia roseigaster; assembly: GCA_029814505.1. Lineage (NCBI taxonomy): Eukaryota > Metazoa > Chordata > Actinopteri > Kurtiformes > Apogonidae > Siphamia > Siphamia roseigaster. The sequence goes on from JAPTYR010000013.1 coordinate 9,067,111, forward strand.
ATCCCACAACTGTGAAATTGCAGGAAGATGCAATAAAGCAAACCAAGAGACTGGCACAATCGGTACCATCAGTTAAGTACTACCATTATTACTACTGCTACCACTACTATTACTATTATCAGTACTACTACTACTACTACTATTATTATTAGTTCTAGTATAACTAAAAGTAATTGCAGTACTAGTTGTCATATTTCATACACACACTGTGAAACATGCATTCATTACATCAGTAATAATCTAAAAATATTCACAGGGTCTTCACTGATTTGACTGGTTGTAATCCTGCATATCATCAACCAAAAATGTTATGTAAGACTATATTTTATCATTGAGGTGCACTTAGATGATTTCTCTTTTCTAACTTAAAACCTCTTATTGGGAATCATAAAATGAAACGGCATCCTGCTTTCCATGGCATCTCACTGATCCTGCAACGTAACAGATCTGGATGTATTTTTCTATTGGTACACTGGAGGATATATTGAATGAATGAATAAACTAAATCCATATTTGGAACATTTTGAACAATATACATCAATAAATGAATATATTCACATAATTTTCGTAATGGACGAGGCTGAAGCAAAAGCTTAAATTCATTTCATTACTGACTCACAAAGTAAATTATTGTATATTATTACAACATTTATATATCTTTATGTCAATTAATATAATAATTATCACATATTTAGTTCTTTATCTGTGCTAAAGATAAACCAATATAAATATAATGCACAATCTGGTTTGATTACTCGCAATTTCACAATTGTGGGATCAATAAAATACTTCTATTCTATTCTAATTATGTACAACCTTCATTGTAAATTATGTTATATATTTATATACATGGCTACATTCAGACAGCAGGTCTTAATGCACAATTTAGATTTTCTTTTTTGGTCAAATCAGATTTTTGTGTGTGTGTGTGTATGCGTGCGTGTGTGTGTGTGTGTGTGTGTGTGTGTGTGTGTGTATAGTGGGTCTGTCTGGCTTCAACCACCTGGATTGGTTCTCTGTTCTGGATTAAACAGTTAAAGGGATGAACTGGAATTATACGGTAGAGGACGCAGGGATGGTGTGGTTTGGGTTTCATGGATTAGAATAATGTTTTTCACACCTGGGATTCAAAGGGAGTCACCTAAAGTTTCTAGTAATGGATAAACATGAACAAACAAAACACACACACACATTCACATATATATATATATATGTGTGTGTGTGATTGCATATGTTTCTTTTTTAATGTTTTTAAAAAAGAAACATATACTATTGATGTTTTTACTTAATTTTAGTTACTTTTTGGACATTTTTCACGTTATTTTGTAAATATTTATTAGTTTTTTTTGTAAATTTGGTGCTTATTTTGTTTATTTTTCTACATTTTGTTTTGTATTTTATTATTTTTCTTCAATTGTGTTGCATTTGTGTCTTATTTTCTTCACGTTACTTATTATTTTGTTGGTTTATTTTTCATTTTTGTTGGTTTTTATTAATCACTTCATTTTGTTGCTTATTTTATTCTTTCTGACTGGAACTGCTGAAGTCTCAGGAGTTTAAGGGTTAATGTGTCATATGAACGAGACCACACACACACATGCACACACACGAACGCACGCAAAACCTCATTTCACAGAAAAAAAAAAATCCTTATCAACCTGCTGTCTGAACGTCACCTTAGCTCCATTTACCAGTTCTTTAACGCCACGTTCATGCTAGCTTTCTGAACTTTAATACTAATGGAGAACAGCCTTATGCATCCATTGAAACTATTTCAGCTGTAGCAGTCCATAGAATATTAATGTAGCATAAACTCAAACTAGGCTAGGCTAATTGAACTAATGCAAAGCTGGTGCAACCCAGTACTGAAGTGTGGGAATAGAAGTGGACACTCCAGAGGGGAGTAGGTGTCTGTCCAGATACATTATACACAAGTAGAGATGGACCGTGGGAAAAAAACAAACACTCAACTCCTTGTAGTGAGTTTAGATAAGCATCTCTGAATACATAAATATTACTTATAAGAATCATTTTAAAGAATGAAAGGATCCAAAACTATAAACCTCACATATCTGATCGAGAAAAAAAGTTGCACACAACACATGACACATAAGCCTTTGTGTAACAGAGTTCACATCTTAATGTCATAATGCACAGACAGCATGATATACATAAAACCTGCATTGACTCAAGAGTGGACACATTCTATAAGGATACGAGCCAAAATGTTCAGTTCAGTTTATGTGTTCTGTATTTTGGATCAAAGCTGCTGGGCTGATACTAAACCAGGACGTTACAAAACCAGACATGAAAAGACTGACACACCACTGATAATAAACTTAAAAACTGTCAGATTTTATTACTTCTACTGTTAAAACTAGGTCAAGCCATGGTGCAACATTTTTGGTGAACTGTGAGACAATAAAAGTGCTTTAGTTAAGGTGAAAGATTTTTTTAATCATATTTATTTGATTTTGCCATTTTAAAACTGCACCCTAGTATTTATATAGAATAACCTAGAAGTTCAACGTTTTGGTGGAAAAAAAAGTAATCTATGATCATATATATTTGCAATATTATGCAGGGAGTAGATTAGATTTCTGAGCATGCTCAGTGTGGTGTTTGTCATTTATTATGAGACCATATAAGTGCTATGCGTGGATTAGAGGGGGGAAAATAAACAACAACAAAAAAACCCTCCATGTTTCAGTTATTTTAAATATCTAAAAACCAAACCCTTATATTTATACAATGTAACCAGCATGTTTAAGATTTTGGTTAAAAAAAAAAGTAATTTGTGATTACTTAATTTTCTTTTATACATTTAAAATATAATGTGGACAGCATTATGTTTATAACAAAACTTTTTGCACTTACACTTCAGTTGCATATGAATTCAGGTTTTTTTTATCTATAAAATACATTTACCTTCATTATATAAGAGTGATTAATATCTGAAAACACGGTCAAATAAGAGGAACATTGCAGTAATGCAACCAGCGGTACTGATAACACAGTCTTTTATCTATAATTTGGACGGCGCACAAAAGCGTATAATATAGTCCACCTGTGTTCTGACTGTTTCATCTGTAAGTGGTGATTTTTCCACCTTCTGATTTAGAGATTGTATCCGATCTGTATCTCCTGGTCTATTTTAAAAACCAAAAAAAAAAAAAAAAAAAATAAAAAGCTGGATAAAGCCAGCTCGAGTGAGTTTCGAAAAGGTAATTGTGCGGAAACCTAAAAAGTGTGTCTTTTTATCCCCTTAATCCTGTTAGATCTGGATGGAGATCGCAGGCAACGCTCTAATCTGTTCGAAGGTGCGGTGAAAAAAGAAAAGAAAGAGATAAAAGATACCGGTGTCACACAGTTCTAAAGAACTATGCACTGTGATTGTGTCTGGTGTAGGTTTTACTGAAGGGTGCTAAAACACAACACGCGCCAAGAAATTAAAAAAAGAAGAAAAAAAAAAGAGAAAAAAGCAACAACACACAGAAACACACTATTCATGCTGTGTGTGACTGAGATTATTAAAATAAAAATATGAAGACAAATGAGCTTGCAGAGATCTCAAAACAGCACTAAAACCATTAAAGTGACAATAAAGCAGCCCATAGTATGCCCAAAAGACAGCGTGTGAGAAGATAAAACAAAGAGCAATAAAATGACAAGGGAAATATAAATACTCTCTTGTGTTGCTGTCATGCTTCTCTTTTAAATTAAACCTCAAAACAGGCAATTTCTAC
>JAPTYR010000013.1:9072149-9085281 GCA_029814505.1 Siphamia roseigaster
TACTTTTATACTTTTTGTGGATATTTTTTCAGTCGGTTCTGAAATAAAGGCGATGTTTGTCATTTTCAGACACATTTTTACTTTTTTTCTTTTTTTTTAACACCTATTCAAATAATTGTTTGATCAAAGTGAGGTAAGAATCAATATAACAATCAAGTAAAAAATGTAGAGTTACAATTCTACATAATTACAACTAGGGGTGATAAATTAACACATGAATTAAGATGTAAGGGCATTTTTTAATCGCATTAATCTTATTTTTAATCTCTAACTTTACTATTTCTGCATGTAAATTTTTTCTTTTCGATGTGTTAAAATACTGTGATTTATGGGTCTGTTTTATTTTTATTTTTTTACATTATCTGAAGTAGGAAAAGCAAGAGGTTCACTGTTCAATACTTGTATTGGTCAGAAAAATGTTCCTATTATGTTTGATGTGTTAACTTACAGCACTTTATATAGACCTGATGTTGTATTTCATTGTCTTATTTTTCTAATTATTTTCACATTGACAAAAGAACAGGTCAGTATTCCCTCCAGTGGTGGAAACTAAAGGTTACAGGCAGCACTTGGGATGAGTCTCAAACACATTGGAATGTAAATGGATATGATTACAGATTCAAGTCTGTTAAAAACAATAAATGACTTTATAAAGACATTTTTGATTATATATCAATCTTTTAATTTGCCACAATAATGTTTTCATTTTATTTATTTATTTATTTGTCAGGGACAGTGCAATAAACAGAAAAGGAATTTGATGTGTTGCACACCGAGTATATAGTATTGATCTAATTCACAACCCTCACCATTGGATGGGCTTTTCAGTGAAGAAACAGGAGAAGAAAAAATAAAAGGAACAGTCTAAAACGCAACACACATATACATTAAAATATAGATACACAGTATAAAAAATGTCACTTTTAATTAATTTCAATAAAAATACCACAAATTGTGGACCTTTCTCAGCAATTTTTAGGTGAGATTAAAAAACAAATTAAATAGATTAATTAATTACAGATCATAATTAATTCATGTCTACATTTTTAACCCTGTAACCTCTGATGTGTCAGCGCTGACACATTTGGAAAGGAACTATTTTCCTTGTGTTTTCATATTTTTCCTGTTGTTTACAGCGTTGTGGTGATTTTCCTGTATTTTTATTTTATTTTATTTTTACTAAGTTTTGTTCATGGAACTTATGTGTGGAGATAAACAGGTGTCAAAAAGCAACTGATTTAGAAAAAGAAAAAGCCAAAATAAAAACTACTGGAACTAAATTATAATACTAAATATTTATTTCTTTTTTTTTAACTTCATTTTAGCTCTTTTTTTTTTTCCAAATTTTTCCATGCTATTTATTATTTTGTAAATATTTGTTAGTTTTTGTAAAATTTTTTGTTTATTTGTCTACATTTTTAAAAAATTTATTATTTATTCTTCAATTTTGTTGCATTTGTGTCTTATTTGGTTCATGTTACTTATTATTTTCTTGGTTTATTATTAATTTTTGTTTGTTTTATTGATTATGTTGGCTATTTTTGTTAATTTCTTTGCTTTTTTTTTAAACTGTGGAAGTGCTAAAGTCTCAGGAGTTAAATTTCCAGAGAATTTAGTTATTTAGCCTACCTACTGAAAAAAAAAATTAAAAAATCTACATTTAATCAATTTATTCACTTCACAGAATAAAATATAATTATAAATGAATAATGAAGGAATATAAATATGGATTTGTTTAATATTGATATCCTATGAGGGTGTGAGTTTTACTTGCATTAAAAAAAAAATCACATTTGTAAAGGAAGTGATTTGATTTGAAGCGCCTCAGTGCAGCCCTTATATCTGCCATCCTCCAGACATAAAACATGTTAACTCCATTAGATGTCAGCTCCAGCTGGTGGTCTGTTATTTGTTGACCCAGTGTTACAGAGGAAAAGGAACAGGCTTATCACCTTCTTCTGTGCGTGGAGGATCATGGATTATCTTCAGGTAGCACTCAAACTGAGCAGCGAGGATCTGCTGCTTGGTTTTGCTCAGAAGGCTGGATATGTTGCTGAAGTTCTGCGGCTGCTCTTCCACCGTCAGTACAGACCCCACATCCTCACACTGAGCCTCCTGGGTAATGGAGTCATCAGACCATTCATTAGAGACACTACAGGCTAATAATGCAGCCCATGGCATCCACTTGTCCTAATTCATACTACACTGGCAAAAATGCACCTCTAAATACAAGTTAAATAATAATGCTAGATATTTTTACTTAAATTTAAAAAAGAAAAAAAAAACTGCCAATGGAACAAGTCAAAATGATCTTGGTAAGATTTCTTGAAATAAGATTTTTCAGCCCTATTTTGTAAAAATAAGTTCTTATATCTCACTGAAAAGAAACTCTTTAGGTGATTATGTCTTATTTTAAGTGTGATGAAATATTTTGACTAGAAATCAAGAAAATACACTTGGTAATTATTAGATTTTTCCCCATGTAATGCCATGTAATTTGTGCTGTGTCTACTGTACAAAGACCAGATTTGGGACACCTGCTGAAAGGTTCTCACTGTAGTGATGCTTGTTTTCCAGGCTCTACTCTCGGCTCATGACACGGTGGCGCAGAAGGACTATGAGCCGATCCTGCCCCCGATGCCAGATGACATACCGGACGACGAGGAGGCCACCAGGATCATATGTCTGGTCAAGAACAAGCAGCCTCTGGTGAGCTACAACCACCCTGACTGTATATTTGTATCTATTTCAGGCTCAGTGTTCAGACTCTACCTGACCTAAAAGTGAGATCACATTTTGATGGGATCGCCCTCGTTGTCAGGCATGAAAGCATTTTTTAAAATCCCTCTGATACAAACAGCTTTGTTAGGATCAGAAAAACGTATCAGTCAGACTCCTTTAGGCATGAGTTGTCTTTTATTCTGTGACACAATTCAGGAAACTGTACAATCTGAATAATTTCTTTGACTTTAAGCTATAAATGCACATACTGTACATCCAGCCTGACCATAATATCATGATCAAAGTACATTGCAAGCAGATGGTCATGGATGCTTTTAATATGCAGGCATTTTTTTTGTAAATATAAATCAACCATCTGCATCCGACAAGGACCAGATGTTTGAATTGTATAATCTGTCATTTGTATAATTGTTTGCTGACGCTGCAGATAATTCCTAACATTTGAGACCACCATGTTTGGAATTATAAGACTGAAAAATACACTGTATTTTCCCATATGTTAGTGTGTAAACCATTATGCACTAGTGCTGCAGTCAAGTCTATATAAATTAAGGCCAAAGCACAGACATCAAACAAGCATTACAGATTAAAATGATAAAAGGGCTGAACCTGTGGAAGTTATAATGAAGAATTTTACACATAAAAGAAACATATGACAGATCATTTTAACAATAATCTTAACAAAAACGTATCAGAAAATGCTCTGGGTATTTGGTGGTAATATTACAGCTGTGGTCTTGACAAAGGTTTATTTGTCTGAACCGAAACAAGACTCGGGTAAAAATAAAAAAAAAAAAAAAGAAGGAAAACTGAGATGTTGCCAAGATCCTCGATGTGGAATTCTTCTTCTTCTTTTTTTAGATCCTTTAGTAAAAGTAAGTGAAATTTATGGTCTTGCACTGCTGCAAATCAATGGTAATAAAAGGTGAATGAGTGATGAATCACCCCCAAAGAATGACTAGTTTTACTTGTGATCCATGTGGAAGGTGCACAAAAACAGCAGCATATGGCAAAACTGCACATTGAAGATCCAGAATTTTGGACATTACACTGGTCGACAATATTTGACAAATAATCTGCCTCAGAGCTTAAATGTGCTGAATCTTACGTACTTGGTCTGGAAAACAAATGACAAAAGTATCAGTTTATTGATAGTGGCTCCTACAGAGTTCATTTAACCGAAATACTAACCGTCTCTGTCATGTTCTTTTAACACCAAAAACCTGTCTTTATTTCCTTTTGAGTGACTTTATTGTCTCATAGCTTTGCCACCAACAGAGACACGCCCCAAAAATCTCCCGCAGGGCGATGCACAGTCACTGGGACACCCTGAGACGCCTGACTCGGCAGAGGTTTCATAAACGAGGTGGTCCTGCCGCTGCCGCTTCCACCTCGAACATTAAGGAAGCGTCTTGGTGTAGCTTCCGTAGAGGCAGCTACCCGCCGACTGAACTTCTGTGCTGTCCAGGGGCAGCTCGCTCACATGATCCGCCCCGGTGTAAACCTGCCGGGCCCTGCCACATGTGCTGCAGTAAACCAGTGAGCAAGTGTAGAGTTTGTTACACCGACCTGCTGTGGGAGCGAAGTGTGAACCGCTCTGCTCCTTCAGTCTACAGCTCAGTCATGATTGGTAAGGAAAGGTCTGGTTTTCATCATCTGTTCGTCTATCATCTATTCACCTCATCTTTTGGATTTTTAACATGTGTTTTCTTATTGGAGACAACATCATTGAAGAACTAGAGGGTGGAGATGAGGATCCAGCAGGAGAGTCCATGTCTCCGTTGTCCATTCATAGCCCCAAAACCTTTCGGCGCTGGACCATGTCACCTCCCTGCCTCACTGTACCCTGCTACTCCCCCAGAGATGACTACCACCCGCCAGGCTTTCCTCCACAGCTCCGGTGTCAGAGCCCTCGAATCCGCACAGCTCCCCCCAGTCCCATGTACCCCCGTCGGGTGTTAGAGATCCCCCCAGTGGAGCTCGCCAAGCAGGAGAGTCTGGATGAGTTGAGGAGCACAGTGCAACTGGCTGCCAGCTCCATGGAGAGCAGCACCAGGGACATCAAACTTCTAGGGGAGAAGATGACAGTGGCAACAGAGCGCATGTCCGAGACGGTTCAGGACAACTCACAAGCCCTGGTCCTCCTCGCCCAGGTGGTCAACCAACTGCAGACAATGCTCACAACTAAATGTGCAGCCGCTGAGCAAGACCCAGACAAGGATTGTAGAAGTCCAAAGAGCCGACATAAGCGTCCATCCCTGACACACCAGTCTGGATTCTCTCTGCCATCACTTCCTTCATCCTCTTCCTCCAGTTCCCTCAGCAGTTGCTTGGATGTTCCCTCCACTTCCCAGCGGTTGACTGTATCATACCAGGGGTCACCTCAGACCACAGTGAAAAACAAGAATACGAAGCTTAAGAAGCACACTGATAAGTTTCAGGCACCTGAGCACCCTTTGACCAATGGCCTGTTAGACAAACCCAAGGACAGCCCCCAGACTGTGAGAAAAGGCCGCTCCAGCCAGCGTAAAAAGAACAAGAAGAAGAAGAAGAGCAGCAGCCAGAAAGCATCTTGAGGAGGGCTTCGAAACTGTCTCTGAACACTGGATGACCTGCGACAAGCACCTGAGGTGGATTGAGTTTCCTTCGCTCGTTGTTGAGACGGTCAAGTCGGACAAACCTGCAGGTGGTCTCCTGGTCTTTGCTGAGGAGCTGATCATCAAATATGCGGTGGCTTAGCAAGACCCAGCTGCATTGTTGGAAAGTCTGAAAAGACGATGACAGCGTCCATTCGTGACGCAGCAGTCTGGATTGTTCTTCCCATCGCTCCGCTCATCCTGTTTCCTTAGGTGCTCCTTCCTATATCCCAGAAAATCACAAATGCCATGAAAAGGGGAAACCTAAGCTCCACCCTTCGACCTGTGGCAGATAGAAAAGGTGAAATAAGAAGACACAGGGGAGTTGAAGAGCCTCCTGAAGTGACGTTCTACTGAATCCAACACCTGAGTTAGTTGGTGTTTCTTTTGCTCTTCATGTCATTTGTTCTACTGTGTCAATTCCTTTTGTTGTCTTCATCTTTGGGAGTCATTCATGTTCCTTTGAATCCTTTTCTTTTCATCATTGATGTTTCCTCTCTGGAACATATTGTCTTTTCAAAATCATTTCATTTCAGGCTTCTCGACAAAATTCTCATGAGTCCAACTGTTTGTCCAACTGTTTGTTCCCAAAAGTGTTCACCTAATGTCAAGTCCTCACACCACCTGAGTTTGATTGTAATTTCACATTTGACTTAGAAACAGCACATTTACTTCTTGTGTTGTTTCTGTCCTTTCTGTTCTAGGGAGCAACAATAAAAAGAAACGAAGTCACAGGTGAGATCTTCATTGCTCGGGTGATACATGGAGGACTGGCTGATCGAAGCGGTGGGCATCACTTTTAATACTTATATTTCCTGTCTGTGCATTTTTCAACCTGGATTTTTAAAATGTACTAAAGGAGTAGAATTCCTTAGATAGTTTAGAAATATAGCATGTTGATTTTATTACATATTCATTTATAGTAGTTTGTGTTATGTTATCTGTTATTTTTCTCACCTTTCTCATCAGTTTTGACCACCCCTGAACAATGTTCTTGTCCCTTACTGGTCAGAAATGATGTGTGTTTGGTTTGTGTGTAGGTCTGCTTCATGCAGGGGACAGGATCATAGAAGTAAATGGGTTTTCGGTGGATGGGATGGAACCTGAACAAGTTATTCAAGTTGTGGTAAATTGACTTTTCAAAATCTTTTTTTTAATTTTAATAGTCCAGCCAATATGTGTCTGATTTGAGGTGATTAGTTGACATTTCAACCATAAACTTTGACACACAATGAACATTTTAAGAAGAGGTATTATTGCGAACATACTTAATAGATAAGGCCAGGCACAGTTTATTAGTATAGCACCATTCATACACAGGGCAGTTCACAGTGCTTTACAAAAATGGAAGGAGACAGGTTAAAAACACACAATTACAGTTAAAATACAGCCAATAAAATCTGAATAATAATCAATTAAAATAAAGTGAAAGAGAAGAGTGCAGATAGATAAAGTCTGTTCTAAGTGACAGGACGCCACTGCTGAGACCTGAGCAAAAGACTAATAAGGTCTGATATGAAAACTGACCAATCGTCAAATCTGTCATTTTACATGGTGCTCTCTGGAGAAATGACACTTCTATTTGATGTAAAATGCATGAAAGCAAGTGCTATGACTTAAATCTGTTCACTGAAGTCAACTGTGTCTTTAAACCATTCAGCAGGCCAAGTCGCAAGGTACTATCATGTTCAAGGTTGTTCCCATCACAGAAAGACCAGTTCACAACCAGACTATGGTGAGTCAACTTTATTTATGACCAAAGTCTTTTACCTAAGTTTGTAAAATATCATTCCTTGCATCAACGTTCTGTCCATGTATGTGGTGTTAGCTGTATGTGCGGGTCATGGTGGACTACAGCCCCCAGCAGGACCCTGCCATCCCGTGTGCCGATGCTGGGATGAGCTTCAAGAAAGGTGACATTCTGGAGATCGTAGACCAGACAGACACCCTCTGGTGGCAGGCCAAGAAACTGCCCAGCAGCATGTCCTGTGCTGGCCTCATTCCCTCCACCAACCTGCTCAAAAGGTGGGGACATGCCAAAGGATGATCAGTCCACTTTCATTTATACGTTTAGTGGTCGTGGTCATTCATCTGTCGGTACGGTTGTCTGCAGATATGTGTAGTTTTGTTCAATGGTGAATGTGAAAATGGATTCTTAAATATGTTCTAAGACACACAGGTATACAAATATATGAACATGTATAGTCAAAACAAGTGAAGAATTGAGAAGACTTCAGTCGGCTTCAGGAAACAAACCTAATGTTCGAAACCATTTTAAAAAAATCTCACAAAACATAACATTTCGCAAATTTAATTTCTGAATTTTACAGTAGCTTTTAAAAGAAGACCAGCTGTATCGTCAAAAACAACATTTTGTAAAATACAACAACATTTCACGAAAGACGACAACCTTTCAAGACAAATACCAGAAAATTTACACCATTTAACAAAGCACGTTTCACACATCATGGTATTTCACAGTGTACTCCGTGTTTTGTGGAATATGTCTGAACAACATCCATAGAATTGTCTCAAATTGCCAAATGTTTGATTTAATTATTTAATTATCTAAATAAACCTGAATGTGACCAGCTTCTGGTTCTACAGGGTCAGAAACGATATTTGGTTTTTTGTCAATGCTTACTTGTAGTTTTAGCAAATGTCTGCTTTTATTAATGCTAACACCAGCCTGCCCAGGGACTACAGGTGGAAATTACCACTAGTGTTATGATCTGGTACAATGCATTTTTCCTCTTTAAAGTTAATATATATTGTGCATGTCCCTGCATAAATAAATAAAATAAATTGTCAATAACAATCTATAATAAACATTAAACCATTTTTCTGTTTTCTTTTAATGGGAAACGCATTTTTTTTTGACTAAAAATTGCATTAATATGAACTCAATTTTGATGTGCTTTGTGTGACGTCACACCGTTAAAACGCCAATGTGTGTGTCATGTGACAGGAAGCAGAGGGAGTTCTGGTGGGCTCAGCCTTATCAGCCACATGCCTGCATTCAGACCTGTGAGTCCACTCAAATTCCCCTCAAACTCAGTCCATGCACTTACACAGTATGAGTCCTGCTGAATAAATATGTATGATTATGTTTTCACCCTCGCTTACTGAAGTGAGCACTGTAGAGGAAGGTAAGGAGCTTCGTCATGTCGACACTATACATGTTTTCTGACCTGAATTCAGTGACTTAGATCATGTTGTTTCTGCAGAAGAAGACCTGATGGCCCTTGATGAGAAGTGTGTTGAAGCAGGTAAAATGTGATTTATGTCTAAGTCATCACTTCTGATCTTATTTTGCATGTTTAATCTGCTTTATGAACCTCGTCTCCTGTGTATTTTCTGTTTTCCTGTCAGATGAGGAGGCTTTTGAATCTGGTAGGTAAGTCTTGGTTGAGCTCATCGTTTGGGACTGTTGTAGTTGTAAAGCCTCCATCTGTCATCTCAAACGGCTTCTTTCTTAATTTGACCTGCTTTCTAATGTGGGAAATGTCAGAGGAACTCAGAGAAGGTGAGGAAGATCTTTATCTATTGTTTGTCTTTTCCTTTAGAACTTAGACTAAAAACAAACCTTATGGATCCTCAAGGGAAATTACTTGTTCCTGATAGCTCAGTTGCACACAAAAACACTTTAAAAAACACTAGCAAAAAAATGAAGTGTGAAGAGATAAAAGCAATAAATAATATAGATGGAATACACTAATAAAGGTTAGCTTATGTACAAATCAACAGGAAATTGAAGTAAATATACACTATATACATACATTAAACACGCAGAACAAAACTCTGCGATCACCTGATGGTTGTTTATGTATTCTTAAACATGTTCATGAAATATGACTATAATTTATGAATGCAGGGTTACACAAGATCTAAGTGTTGAAATCATTGCAATAGAGTTTTTTTTAATGTTGTTTATATCTTGAAATTGCCTTAAAAATAATGACAGATGATTAACTCATACATTTACCAACTATATGTGAACTCTATCCTAAGCCTGACTTATGTTATTTTTCATTTGTAGATTTTTTTTAAATACACAATCAGACACCATTTTCTCCCCATTGTGTTGTCATAGTGATGTACCACAGTGCTAACTTATTGTACTCTACAGGTCATTGCTGTTTGTTGTGGATGAGTTTTTATTAGTTTTTTCCCTCTGTCTTCTTCATAATGTTGCTTCTGTTCTTGTCAAAACAGAAGAGGATGACTTCAGCAACAATATCCAAGGGTTCTATTTGGGTAATTATTCAAACTCTACATGTATAAACCATAGTGTTTCTAAAAGCTTCTGAACGCTGTATTAATTTTCCCTCAGCGGGCTTCAGGCGCAGCATGCGTCTGTGTCGCCGCCACTGTCACAGCGTCACCCAGCCCTCCTGCCACACCCGCTGCCCAACCTCCTACTGCTACAGCCTCATGAGCAGCCCTTACGAGGAAGTGGTTCGCCACCAGCGCCACCCGCAGGACGCACACCGACTCATCGTCCTATTAGGTAAACCAGCTGCATGTTCCCTGCCTTCATAGTTTTATATCTTTTGATACTGAAAGGAATACAGTGATTAAAAGCCCCAATATTTGTGTCAATGTTGAAGGTTTTTTTTGGTTTGTTTGTTTGTTTCAGGTCCGTCTGGTGTCGGGGTGAATGAACTTCGACGGCGTTTGATTGAAATGAACCCCAACATCTTCCAGGGAGCTATACCTCGTATGTACTGGATACTTCAAAATGCTATTATACAGAGTATTTCAGTGTTTACTATTTAATATGAGTCTAGTGGTGATGTGGCACATTGCAACCAACTGAAAACCCCCTCATCCTCCCCTGCAGTGAAGATGTTACCATGGCAACGGTTGGATATTTCACATGTAATTTGCAGAAAAAAAATTATCATCCAGTTTTATAATTAAAATCCACTGTTTTCTGTCTAAAAAACTACATATTTCAAAGGGGAGTGTTGCTGATATTCGAGTGATAAACTGCAGAGATAATTCAAGACTGCAGCTAAGTGTGCTGAAATCACATTTTTGGACAATTCAAGTGGAGCATATAAATATGTATTTGTTTAGCTGAGTCCACCCTATCAATATTTTTAACACTTTATTTTTTTTACTTCAGTACTTTTAGCACCAAACTCTTCAATTGTCAAGGACATAAATGTTCCAATTTTTTTCTTCTATTGTTATGTAAAAGTAAAGTAAAAGATGTAAAAATTACAATGAAACAAAATACTGGAAATGAATAATATAGGAGAATCATAAGGGTGATAACACTGTAATTACTCAGATTACAAAGTATTTCCAGTATGCCATTTAAAGATGCAGTTTTGTCATGTTTAGTGACATCTACTGGTGAATTTGCAGATTGCAGCCATGTGTACAACCCCCTCACCTTTCTTTATGGTGGTCACGAAAATATACTGAAGACCCTTCTTAAAGCTCGTGCTTCTGTTTTGTTCTTAGCTTTTTAGTTAAGTAGTGTTTAATTTCACTGTAACAGCAACTATAATATGACATTTCACTGCAAAAAAAGGTAAACTCCTGCTCCCTCTTGTGGATATAAATCATCCATTCAAAAGTCACAACAACTTTTATTTTCAGGTGACTTGTAAGAAGTAAAACTTTGTCAATTATTTTGTCATGATGAATTAAACCTTATATTTTTGACATCAACACAGTACTGTAAAGTGCTGTAGAAATACCTGTATTCATTGTACACACGTATATGATATTAGGGTGTAAATAATGTGCTTTGCTCGTACCAGACACCACCAGAGCACCCAGAGGATACGAAGAGTCAGGCAGAGAATACTACTTCACCAGCCGAGAAATATTTGACAACATGGTGTATAACAACAGGTAGGACAGATGGAAACAACTGAATTAAAGTTAAAGATTGGTCACAAAATGCTTTTCATGTCTTAAGAACCGTTGTCTTCCTTCTGATCAGGTTTATAGAGTATGGGGAATACAAAGGGAATTTTTACGGTACCAGCATCGAGTCTGTCAAGGAGGTTTTAAACAGTGAAAAGATCTGCATCATTGACATCGAGCCAAATGTAAGTAATGCTGACATATTAATGTGCAGATGCAGAAAAATGTATTGGACCGTCAAAAGTCTGCAAAAACAGTGGTTAGGCTGTCAAATACTAACTCCTGTTTATCATGTGACTAAACCAGACAAAAGAAAAAATTATATGACAAACATTGTTTTTGTCAGTACAATGACAAATATTGATGAAAGAACTGAAATGAGTTTGGTTGTTATCAAGAAAACATGGCTCATGGCTCAAACATGGCAAAATATCAGCTCTAAAATTAAACTATTGTGAGCTATTTTTGTTATCATTATATTTATCCAAACAAATGTACCTTTAGTTGTACTAGGGATTAAAATGAACAAGAAACTGAAGAAAACAAGGGGTGGTCTAATAATGTTTCCACAGCTGTAGTTCGGGGGTGTCAAACATACAGCCCACCAAAGGGTCCATTACAGCACATGGGATGAATTTGTGAAATACAGAAATTACCCTGAAGAAATTAACAATCAAGGATGTTAAAATCATTTGAGGAGCCACATACAGATGAATTTGATCTCAAATGAGTCAGATCAGTAGAATACTGTCATAATAACCTATAAATAATGACAACTCCAAATTTATCACATTATTTTAGTACACAAAAAGTCGTTGCATAAAAAATATTTACATTTACAAACCATCCTTTCACAGAAAATGTGAGTAATCTGAACTAATATTATCAACTAAATGGAATGTCTTCAAATACATCAGTGCAGTTTTACCAATATTCAGCCTTTTATTCAATGTTTTGTGTATTTGTAGACCCATTGTGATCTGGCATGTGTGTAAATGAGAAGCTGAGTTATAACGTTAAAATCCCCACTTATTTTTCTTGACAAATTACAGGTTGTTCACAGTTGTTTGCTTTTAAGATTTTGAGAATAGGTTGTAGACGTAGGAATTTTGTGATGTAATTTTCCTTTTTTCACTCTATAACATAAAGAAAAGATTGGAGTTGTCAGTATTTCTAGTTATTGTGTTGTTATTATTGTGCTGTTCTGATCCACTTGGGGTCATGTTAGGTTGAATGTGGCCCCTGAACCAAAGTGAGTTTGACACCCCTGATGTACATTAGTTTCATCATGAATTCAAGCATTACTTGAGCTTTCATTCTTGTCATCCTCTCTCTCTTGGCTCTTCCTTCAGGCCATTCAGGCGGTGAGAACCCATGAGTTGAAGGCCTACATCATCTACATCAAACCCCCGACACTCGAGCACCTCAGGGAATCGAGGCAGGACTCGCACATCATCACCAACTACTACGTCAACAGACCATTTAAAGTAAGATCCTGCACCTAAAGGATAGAATGAGTTTTCCACATGGGCCTAAAAAAATCCCTTAAATTAATTCTTTTTTTTTTTATTATTTGTACCATTCATTGATTAAAATAAAAAGTGATTAATATCTGAACAAGTGAAATTTGGATGTGTCATTATTTATTGATTATTAAGCTATTATTTTACCGGTTTTATAATGCAATTTTTTCACTATGAAAATGTATTCCAGGGGCCAGATTAGACCATTTAGTGGGCCAGTTTTGGCCTGTGGGTCGTACGGTGAACACCCCTGGATTAAGAAAATAATAATAGCTTTATTGTCATTTGCATACATCACAAGGACATCACAAACGAGATAACAGTTTTTGTTGTGGCTCCCTAGGC
>JAPTYR010000013.1:9085381-9096788 GCA_029814505.1 Siphamia roseigaster
TGGATTAAGAAAATAATCTGTTTTATTCAGTTCTGAAAACAATCACTGAGAGAGATACTTTTTCCTTTCTTCTGAAACAGATTTTCTTAGAGTCAACTGAATGACACTGAGAATAAACAGTATTTAATAATTTATTCAGTTGTATTTTCCATAATTTGCTGATTTTTTTTTTTTTTTTTTTTCTTTTCTATGCAGGATGAGGACTACCAAGAGATAGAAGAAGGCGGCCGTAAAATGGAGGCTCATTACTGGCAGTTCTTTGATCATGTGATAGTGAACGATGATCTGCAGGATTCGTGTGCTCAGCTGTTTACAGCTGTAAGGAAAGCTCAGGATGATCCACAGTGGGTCCCCGCCAGCTGGATACGACCCACTGCCGAGTCCTAAGAGGTGATGCCAAGATGAAGACATGTTACTGTGGCAACAATCTGGGAATCTCAGAGATTACTTACCAAAAAAAATAAATAAATAAATACTCCTAGTCCAGTTTTCTGAGTGAAATCCACTGGTTTAAGTCTAATACTACATGTTTAAGGGGAGCAGGGCATGAAACAAATCCAAGGGTAAATGAGATCTCAGTGTTTGTGAGGTGCTTTATCTGGTTCATAAGATGCTACAAATCTGCAAACTTAACATGGAGCTGGACTCTAGCTCAGACATTCACTTTTAGCGCTAAATCAGACTATTTCTGCTGTCGAAACATCATTTTTTGACATTTTCATAAAGCCGTGTCTAGGAATTTGAGAGTCACAAATGGGAAAAGATAAAAAAAAATAGCTGATAATTTACTGGTCCACAAGATATAAAATATCGATTTCCTGCCCTGCTCTCCAGTTTTGTGTTCAGGCCTGTAATAAGCTATCATTTCTTTCTGTAATCTATGTTTACATTGTACAAAAAGCAAAATAACTTTTTGTTCAAAGTCAGAACATCTCTATTCGTTTGATTTCTGTACATCTGTTAATGTTTTGGCGTAGTCTTAATGTGTGACTGCATGGCAAAATGGTTTAAGACGAGCAAAACATCACCAAAATGTGTTTGGCAAGTTCTTATAAAAACATTACACTTTGTGTCCTTATGTGAAAATAATCTGATTTATGGTCATATTTTTTTCAATCTCAACGTGCATATTGATGACATTTTAATATTTGTACTTGTTTGTGACTTTAATAAAGCATCTCTGACGGTCATGTATTTTGTTGGTTAGACTCTTGCAGCTTTTATTTCGGAGACTCCAGGAGCGCGTAGTTGTTAAGAGTTTTTATTTTGGAGGGCAAGGGGGCGTGGTTGGTCTTCGTGAGTACTTCCGGGTTAGGCGTTTACGCTCATGCAGTGTAAATAGCGGCTCGAGGAGACGACTAACGGGTTTTTTTGTTAAAATATATTTAATAGATAATAAACATGATTTAAGGTGCGGCCAGAGGAGACGCCATGGAGAAGGGCGGTACAAAGGTAACGGAATTAATTTGATATAAATAAAAATAACGTACAGGCGTAACTTTATTTTCTTGCTAGGCTAATATCGTAAAGCATTTAGTTATTACGGTGTCATATTAGCTACGTTAGCCATAGTTTCTGTCTATTCTACGACAAAGTACTCAGAGTTTGGACTTGTCATTTATTATTACTATTCTGTTTTTCATTTACAGAAAATGCATCCCAGGGAGCTCCCACCTCTGCCTCAGGTCAGTTTCTGTTCCAGTATTTATTGTCCAGGCTAAAGAAATGCTGACACCTTTGCTATTTTGTCAGAAAATGCAACACTTCTCCCAGAATTCTGTTGCAATTGCAAATGTATATGTATCCGTGTGTTTATTTCTGTTGTTTACATTGGAACAACACAACAAATAAAACTTGATTAAAATTTTGCCTGGACAAAATTAATGCCAACCTGTCAAAACAATTCTGTAACAGGTGTAAGCAGTAGAGTAATCACACTAAACCAGTTAAAATGGAGAAAAGCTGACTCAACGTTTGGGTCGTGTCACAGTCAGAATGGAGAAAAGAAAAGAGTTTTGTGTTTTTGGGAGTCAAAATTCTGGAAAATCCTGAATAATTTGAAGATTATAAATCCACGCATGAAGTCAAGGTAATAACAAAACGTCTTAATAGAAAAATTAGAGCTACTGTATCTGGTTGGCAGTCATACAATACTATTTTGTCAAATAAGAGGCACAGAATCAACCATTTCTTTCTAGATGAAGATTAAATGACAGGCCATGAATACATAACATGGGTTGAGTAGCTTGGAAAGTGATTAAAAAGAACTTAACCTTCGCCAGTGTTTACATGAGGAGCTCCTTCAGTTGGAAAGATTAGATCAGAGGATCTTGACCCACCCACACAAAGATGTTGTGTACCAATACACACTCTCACCAAGAGTCTGAGAAGGTCCAAGTCGTCTGACCTTTGCCCTCACTAATCTGCGGTGCTGGCAGATACAAAAGCACAGATTTAGCTGTGGATTTAACTTGGTCAGGATGGTTACGTGTAGCTGTACTCCACTCTTCCTTCAGTCTTGGGTAGGATCAGAATGGCAAGAAAGACAACGGTAAGCTGCATCCTGTGACTATATGCTGTTATTCAGGGGAAAAAAGATTCTTTATGAAATACTTTGAGATTCACATCCATTCTTCTGCAAGTATCTGCTGTGTGAAATTTTTGCAGAAAGCTAAATATATTAAACTACCAAACTTTTATAAGACCAGTGAATTGTTTAGATACTAAGGAGTATTGAAAAATGTTTTATCTTGATTCTAATTTGGATTTGTTAGGATTAAATCTCATCAGATGTTAAAAATACTATTTAGAGGTGTTATTTTTTCAGACAACATGAAGTAAATAGACTGTCTATTGAAATGCTGCATTAGGCTGGTGAATGGTGTTGATCTGAAACAAATTTAAAGTTGAAACAAGCTAAACCTTTAGGCACTAGTCTCAATATTGTGACAAGCAACAGAACTGAATGAAATTGACAATTTAAAAAAAAAAATCCTGATATCAAAATTTAATGTTTAAAAAACCCTCAGGTGCCTAACAAGTTAAATAGGTTTCTATGTTTGGGTTATGTAACATCTCTGAGTGAAAATGTGAATGATTGAGGAGGATTAAACTGAAGACTAGCACTCAAATGTGTAAAATCACTCTATTTTGTTAATAAATTCCTGTTGGTTAGTGGTCCACTGTGTGGATTTTTAAAGGCTAATAATAGTCTGGAATAATCAATGAAAGATTAAGATGGATCCTTGTTGATCCTATAAATAAACCTTTTTGAAAACCAGCCAGAATTACCATGTTGTCTCCTGTCACAATGGTGAATCCAACCGTTTTTCTTTTTCTTAAGCGTGGGCAGCGAGCACTTCCCACAATGCCAAGGTAGGTAACTGTATAAACTTAAAACTATACTTTACTTTGACACAATTTTAAGCAGTTGAACTCATTTTTCTTCTATTGTTTTTTTTCTTATGTGGACGTTTGAAGCCAAAGCACAGATGGTAAGTATAGTAATCATCTGAAATCTCCATGATTATCTGTGTTTCATATTTGTACTCAACTTTTTTTCCTGTTTTTGGATGCAGGGGAGGTTCCAGCACCTAAACATAAGAAGAAGAGGATTAGGAAGGACATGAGCATTGACGATACGGATGGTATGTAAAAGGTTGTCGACTTACAGGGCCTTAAGAGAGCCCCACTGACTGACTAGTGAAATAGGAAATATAAAAGAGAACCAGCAATTTATATTACATTTTCTGTAAATACAAACATTTGATTTACACATACATGTTATTCTGTACCAATGGCAGAAACAATGGGGAAAAAATGCAACAAGACAAAAATAAAGATAACGTAAAAGATAAAACAGACAAAACTGACTTAAAAGGTGCAACAAGATAAAAATGATGTAAAAGACGCACACTGACAATGAGTTGAAAGACGTAAGGGAAAATAAATGCTTCTTCACAAGGTTTTACTGCCAAACTGGAACGAGAATACTTAAGATCCTCTCTTTGTCGGAGATCTAAATCATGTGGTTCTAACAGATTAAACATATACTATGAATCTATTCTTGGTTAAGTTCTGTGCCATATTGCAGCAGGTATTCATACACAGATGTGTGTAAATGTCCTCATACTCACATTGATGTTTCCCAACTCTGTGTTGTTCAGATCAGGGGTTGGAGATGGGAAGTGTGTGCAGTCGACGAACATCTGAAACCGGAGAGAGGCTTGCACTGGAATCCGGCAGCGACGCACCACCGCAGAGGAGGAAGAGGAAGAAGAAGAGAGCAGCCATGACCGGTAAGAACACACAAGTATGCTGAATGTCTCCAGATTTGAAGTGTTAAATCATGTTCTGAGGTCACGGTTGCATTTCAGATGTTGAAGATGACCAAACCGACCTGGTGAACGGAGACACAGCAGAGCAGACCACCGACGGAGAAGAAGTGGTCAAAAAAACAAAGAAGAAGAAGTAAGGAAGGAAGGAAATTTCAAGACTGTATTTGGATGATTTTAGAAACGGTCACACAAATACTCCTACTTCATGTTTTCCATCTCAGGAAGTTAAAAGTTGCAGAGTCGCAGCTTCCAGACGAGCTCAGTGTAGAAGAAGATGACATCATCACAGACATGCCCGCCCCCATCCCCCAGCATGCACTGTTCTCTGCCCCACAGAGTCAGAGTCAGCCAGTGGGGAAGGTGTTTGTGGAGAGGAACAGTGAGTTAATAACTGTCAAATCCATTTTAAAGGTGATACTTCAGAGATGTTGGTTCACTGATGGCGTGTGTTCGTGTTCCTGCAGAGCGATTTCAGGCGGCTGACCGGTCGGACTGGAGGAAAACCAGTGAACAGGTAGACAACCTGAATGACTTCCAGCATGTGCAGCCACTGTGGACCACCAGAGACGTGTCTATCAGAGTGCATGAAGGCTTCAGGTGAACTACAGGTCTACTTTATTGAATCTGTGCATTACAGGTGTCAAACATACAGTCCACAGGCCAAAACCAGCCCACCAAAGGGTCCAGTGCAGCATGCAGGGTAAATTTGTGAAATGTAAAAATTCACATTCATTATAATTTGGGTTCCACATTCAGCCCAGTTTGATTTCAAGTGGGTCAGACCAGTAAAATAGTATCCTAACCACTATAATACTGACAACTGACACCAAATTTTGTGGGGGGGTGGGTACAAACCATGTTTTCAATAAAATTAAAATAACCTGAAATGTCCTCAAAGAAATGCAGTTTTAATGTGTATTTGTAGATTCACTATGATCTGTAAGTTGTAATGCACATGTAAATGATAAACTGAGGCAGATATTGTTAACATTACTTATTTTATATACATTTGTTTTAATTTTTATTATAAATTTAAGTTTATCATATTGTTCACATTTTTTAAAGGTTGTAAACATTTTTCATCATGTAATTTTGCTTTTTTCCCCCACACTAAAACAAAGAGAAAACTTTGGAATTGACAGTGTTTATATATTATTTGGTTATCATTGCACTGAGAGGATGTGGCCCCTGAACTAAAATGAGTTTGACCTGCCTGCTGTACATGTACCGTATGCCTACGGTCATTCTGTGAATCCCTGCTCCAGGGTGTTCGGCCTGTACTGTCATGGCTTCTTGGCGGGCTACGCTGTGTGGAATGTGGTGGTAGTCTACATATTGGCGGGGCAGCACCTGACCACTCTGTCCAACCTGTTGGAGCAGTACCACAGCCTGGCCTACCCCTCCCAGTCTCTGCTCTACATGCTACTGGCCATCAGCACCGTGGCCGCCTTTGACAGGTAA
Source organism: Siphamia roseigaster (assembly GCA_029814505.1). NCBI lineage: Eukaryota > Metazoa > Chordata > Actinopteri > Kurtiformes > Apogonidae > Siphamia > Siphamia roseigaster. The sequence continues at coordinate 9,091,180 of JAPTYR010000013.1, forward strand.
TAACACATGAACATCCACGTTCCATTCCCCTCATTTATGCCACTGGCATGAAAAAGAAGCGAAATTCGCAATACAGTCACAATAAGTCGTTGTTTCTTCATACTATGTCTTTCTGTCTCAAAATAAGAGCAGAGTATTACAAAATAATGCTGTAGTAAAGAACAATTAATTGCTCAAAAAACTATCTGTGCATTTTAAGATAATGACTTAATATCTATTTTGATTTGACAAAAACAGATAATAATACTTGTTGTCTCAAAATAAAGTGTTAGTGTCTATTAATAACAATTTAAGTTCTCAAAATAATAAGGTTATGATAAAAACAACTGCTTAATGTCACAAAATGATGCTTTATTATACTATCTCAGAAGCATGTAATTTCTCCCATATACTGACTTAGTATCTAAAAAAAAGCAACATCTTAATGTCACAAAATAACCTGTTAGTATCTCAAAATATCTTTGTCTGAAAATAATAACTTATTATCGCAGAAAAATAATTGAATTACTCAAAATAACACCTGTGCATCTCAAAAAAATTTAATAACTCTAAACAACAGACGAGTGGCACAAAATAATGTCTCGTCTCAAATGAAAGGCTTAGCATCTGAAAAAACACTTTAATGTCATATAATGATAATAATGATGATGATGATCATTTCTCAAACTAACATTGTCTTAGTATCTTAATATAGCTTAATTTTTCATGAATAACAACTAGTATCTCAATAAAACAGCTTAATATCATACAATAATACCCTGGTGTTACTAATTAATGAGTTAATATGTTAAAAAAAAAGAGAGAGACAGACTTAAATAAATATTGCAGCACCTCCTCTTTAGATTCTCAGTATTTTGAGTTATTATTATAATATACTTATTCTGAGACACAGGATGTGTTCCATCGCAGTGACATGGTTTTGCCCAGTTCTCAGTCAGACCTGAGGGCGTGTTCTTGTGGACTACTGACCATCCAGGCGTGTTTTCTGTTTTCTAACTGCTCGTCTGTTGTGTGTCAGAGTAAACCTGGCCAAAGGCTCCAAGGCTCTGAGGGAGTTCATCACCCTGGATCCTGTAGCTCTGGCTTCGTTCTGTGAGTCCTGTTCTGTTGTCCATCCACATTTCAAACCTACCCCTCAGAGTTGATGCTCTTTGGTCTGATGGTGCTTCCATTCTCCTCTTCTCTCTGGTTCAGTGTATTTCTCCGCCCTGATCCTGTCCCTCAGCCAACAGATGACCAGTGACCGGATCAACCTGTACCCAGCCTTGAACTCAACCTTATGGTGATAACAAAGGTATATCTGTATTATGTGAACACCTCTGGATGTCAGTGCTGAGAACCATTCTTGTGTAGGCCCCCAGGATCGGAACATCAGATCCTCCACCCATGGGTGACCATCAACCTGGTGGTAGCTCTGCTGGTGGGCGTTGCCTGGATCTTCATCGCCACACGTCCTGAGACGGACTATACTGAAGGTGAGAGATGCAGAATCCGAAAATGTATAAGCCCGTGAAACTGGTCTAACACCATCCTGTTGTTCATCCACAGATTATCTGATGACTATGGAGCTGGAGCTGCCCAAAGATGACAAATCAGAAATGATGGCCTGACATCTGCTCCAACCCTCAACTTTGTCATTTTGCACATATTTTTACACTGTATTTTAACAGTCAACTCTGAAAGTGTTAGATATTTTTTATTTCTGAATTGTGAATATGTTTTTAAATACAACATTTAAACAAAATTAAATGGGTTTGTTTCCATCTGTTCCCACTTTTTATAGTGCAAACAATCAATGGATATTTGTATCAAAATGTTGTGTGAATTACATTAAGACCTAAACAACCGCTGGCGACTAAGCACATCTACTGATCTGAAATAACTATTGAACCACTAATCCTATCAATCCATGTAAATAATTGGTGTGAAATACAGTTATTCGTGTTTTCATGGTCATCAGATATGACCAATTTGGATGTTCAGATGCTCCACAGTTACCATGGAAACACCATCATCTTCTACAACATTAATTCACCATTCGATGGAGTTGAATCGATGACAGTTTTCTTTGTTTTGATCAAATTACCTTTTGAATATACTTGGACCTGTTACAAATGTCTACATAATCTGTAAATAAAAAAATGTTAAATACTTGACTTTAACGAAAATCTTAAAATACAGAGGACAATATTATTAAATAATGGTGAATCGCAAAAGTTGAAATGTAGATTAAAAAATATACAGTACAGTTTCTGTTATGCAATGATTATTGCTGTTAACTTTTTGTCATTATTGCTATTTCTGTAGTGTTTTTTTTCCTTATGTTTCTTAGATCTCTACATACTGTATAATATTGCTACTGGAACCTTAATTTCCTGGAGAATCTGCTCAAGGGATCAGAATAATGAGTCAGAATTCTGACTTTTGTTCCACAGGATTACATTTAGGTCTTAAAATACTAAAAAAAACATTGTATTGGGTCTTAATTGTATTTTCTTTCTAGTAGTCCTAACCCTCTTTCGTACAGCATAATGAATCAGTTTCTTATTTAAATATTACCATCTTATTTTACGTCTGTACTTGTTTTGTAACAGACGCAGAGCTAATTGATTATCGATTATATAAGAGTTCAACTCGTGTGGTCTAGTACTGTCGAGCCCAGACTCATCGCTCCTGCGCCTGTTGACGTGGTAACAGTGACTGTCATCAGTTTAGCTGAAACTCCTGTTATCCATGACCAAAAGTTAGCAGAGTCCTGCTGTGAAAAGAGGACAGTCATGCTGGACTTCGCTATCTTTGCTGTCACCTTTGTCATCATATTGGTCGGCGCCGTTCTCTATTTGTACCCGGTAAGTCACTGCAACTTTGACATTAGCATCAACTAAGTTAACCGCCTAGCATATGTGTCAATTCACCGCTATATACATTCCTGTTAGTTGTTTATTTTGTTTCTTTCTATCATTACGTAGGAAGTTTGGCATGTTTGTTCACTGATAACAACTTTAAAGCTTCATAGTGGACGGTAACTACTTACTCAACTGGCTGTAATAGTTAGCTACAAATGCTAATCTTGGAATTATAAATGTATTTTCACTGTTACTTGTGAGCTAAGCGTTTATTTAATGAATCCACTGAGGTCATGCAGTGTTGTACTGTGTGTTTTCCTCCAAGTAAGCAGGAAATCTAAAATTGCTGTGTTTCCTCATGGAATTAAATCCAGCTGGCAAGATGTAGGAGACAATAATGCATGAGATTACAATAAACATGGCAATACTGTCTGAAGTTATGCACACTGAAATAGTATCGTCTTACACAGCAACATTTATTTTTTTCTGTTCATGTTTCAGTCATCCAGAAGAGCCTCCGGGATCCCAGGTTTCAACCCCACAGATGAGAAGTAAGAAACTTGACTGTCGAGGATCAGAATGAATAATACATGTTTAATGTGTTATTTCCCAAAAGACAAAGTGATGTATTTGAGGTACATTATTAAATGGCATTAAGCACAACATTTCCTACTCCTTTAACCGTTGCTATTTTGTCTCAGGGATGGGAATCTGCAGGACATCGTCAACAGAGGTAGTCTGCATGAGTTCCTGGTCAGTCTACATCAGGAGTTTGGCTCGGTGGCATCCTTCTGGTTCGGCAGGCGACCTGTGGTCAGCATTGGCTCTGTGCATCAGCTACAGCAGCACATCAACCCGAACCACACCAGTAAGAGCAGCATCGTGGGAGTATTTTAAAAAAACAAATGAGGCTTTCACATCGTCTAGGTTTCATCCAGAGTTTAGGGTAAACAGTTTCTCTTTTGTCTCTTCAGCTGACTCCTTTGAGACCATGTTGAAGTCGTTGCTGGGTTACCAGTCTAGTATTGGAGGTGGAGCCAATGAGAGCGTGATAAGGAAGAAGATGTATGAGAATGCCATCAACACCACACTGAAGAACAACTTCTCTCTTGTGCTTAAGGTTCAGACCACTGATCATAAATAAATTGATGAATTGGCAAATGATTACAACACATAACACACACTGCTCTGTTTCGTAGCTGGTCGATGAGTTGGTGGGGAAGTGGAGGTCCTTCCCTGAAGATCAGCACACCCCACTTTGTGCCCACCTGCTGGGCCTGGCCTTGAAGGCTGTCACCCAGCTGGCCTTGGGTGAACGCTTCAGAGATGACACTGAGGTCATTTCCTTCCGCAAGAACCATGATGCGGTGAGACTACCTGCTTTAACAACAGGGTTTCTGTAGGTACTAAAAAGTCTACAATCCAATAGTCTGGCTGTGAGGATTTTCTTCATCTTTTGAAAGCTCTGTAATACTGAATTGGTGTGATGTAATGCAACTTTTATTAACTTCAACTGCAAAACCAGCATGATGTCAATAGGTAGTAATGGAAATTATACTTCTAATTTTCTCATAAAAAGTAGAAACTTGTGTAACATGCACACATTTATCCTTTTTTGTTTTTGATATAATACCATTATATTTGGGTATAAAAGCATTGCAAAACCACTCAATTCTAACAACGGTCTAAAATCTCATGCAACTTGTTGAACTCAGCAGAATCTTTGTTACACAAGTTTAGGTTGCACTATAACTGTAAATAGAGTGCAAGTTTTGTACAAGCCCAGATTCGTTTTAGTTTTTGCTGGTTTTAGAAAATGCCCTACAAACAAGAAATGTAGCCTCTCAAAATTCAGCTGGAAGCTATGGGGAAATGCTCTCTTGTAAGTAGGTCAGCTGATTTGTTGTCCTCTCCTCTAATTCACCCTGGTGGCATCAGATCTGGTCTGAAATTGGGAAGGGCTACTTGGACGGGTCCCTAGAGAAGAGCTCCAGCAGGAAAGAACATTATGAGAAGGGTGAGTGTGTGTGAGGATGCATGATTTCACTCTGTGTTAAAGCAAAAGTTTATAAAAATGGCTTCCATGGCTGTTTGGGTCTGAACTGTGATCTGATCCATTTATCCTCCTCACACCTGGCCTTTGACAGTAGGGAGTGGTGATGAGTAGGTGATTTGTGGCGATGCAGAAGATAGACTTTGTACAGGCTCAGATAGTCCTAAGTGTAGAGCAGTTTGACACACAGCCAGACTTTGAGGACAGTGTTATCCCCTACTTTAGAGGCTGTTATTGATTTCTCTACCAAAGATTACTGATAGTGGCACTCATTACATGGCTGGAATTAATTCGGGATGCTGTGTGTAAGCCTGGAAAGGACGATGGGTGGTAGAAATGTGGTCATTTTATTTATTTATTTTTCACTGGCTGGAAAACATGCACACATTGTTTAGAAAACAGTTCCTGAAACCACATAAACACTGTGGAATGGAGGTTATATGCTTAAGATATTTTAAAGGTGTTATAACCCCACGATGTATCCGTCCCATAATTATAACCCCACAACGTAATAACTAGGACAGCTTTGGTTGGATTTCTTCTCCCTTGATAACCAACATAGGCGACCCCAAGTGAAAGAACCCCATTTATTTCAGCTTCTTTATGAGCAGGGGTCTCAAACTCTGGTCCTCTGGGCCACTGTCCTGCATGTTTTAGATGTTTCCCTCTTCCAACACACCTGATTCAACCACATGGCTCATCAGCAGGCT
>JAPTYR010000013.1:9106098-9122030 GCA_029814505.1 Siphamia roseigaster
TATATATACACACATTTTATATCGCCCAGCCCTAGTCCAAAGCCAAGTCAGGTAGTTGATATATCATGTTGTGGAAACATAGCAATAATGTATTTCTGTTTGTCGTGTGTTCCATCCTCTCCAGCCTCAAATGTCATGCCTTATTACTAAAGTATGTCTAACAGAAGAGAAATGTTGCTGTACTGCTCTGCAAGTCAACACAATGACTCTGCTTATGACTTTAACCACGGAACTTGTTTGTCGTCATTCTTGAGAACTGCTGCACCTTCCACGCTTTGAATGATGCGCTTGTGAGTTTACCAGATTTTTACCATGGTCTGATTTGGATTACACTGTCGTTCCTCAGTAATGGGTCCGCCACAAGCACATACTGGCTGACATGAAAAGAGTGGAATCGTAGAACTGCTGGAGGTAATAAATTGTACTGTTTCTCATTAGCAGATCCGACTGTCAGCTTCAGGACCCTGTAATGTAAAAGCTGAATGATGAAGTCAGATCAATAAATCGATATTCAATCAAACAGTATGTGCAACTGTGACCCCAAAGCATGACTCACAAACAAACCAGTGCATTCTGGGTTAAAAATGCTAATCAGGGGTGTTCTTGTGGCTACTGATTATTATCATCATCACTTAATCCATCACTCATTTTGACAATATTTGATTTATAGTTGGATCTTTAAAATGTCACAATAAATGCCAAAGAGAATTGTTGTAGATACGTTTTGATTATATTTAGTACTGGTCCAAAAATATTCTGATACACATCTTCATGATAAATGCCATGTTATTGTATGAAGTAAAAACCCTGCAATATAATGATAACTTGGTGTAATGTAGAGCCAGGTCAAATTCAGTTGAGTTCATGTACAAACCAATATGATCTCAAGTGGGTCAAAATAGTAACCACGAGAAGAATAAAATTCCACTATGAACTTGATTACACAGACATAACGCACATGACCCAACAAGACAAAAACCATGGATGCAAAATGGCTAGATGCAAATATTATTAAAATGTAAGCAGATGCAAATCATGATCAGGACCCAACACATTTCATTGAAATGAAAACAATTTACTTGATTTAAACAAATGCAAAAGACATTAGACACAATGAAACAAGTAAGTGTGGAAATCTAATCTGATTTGTTTTTTTGTGTTTTTTTTTTTTCTGCTGAAAATCAAATATCACCACCTCCTGAGACCTGGGAAGGTACTTTTTTTAAATTTTTATTTCATTTATTTATTTATTTTTGTACGTTAGATAATTAATTTGATTAGAAAAGGCAAAATGCAACAGTTTTGGGTTTTGTTTTTTCTTTTTTCCCAGATAAATTACAGATTTTTTATAGAATATCTTTGCAATGGATAGCTTTTTTTTTTTTTTTTGTTAAAAGTAAGACTGTGAGAGAATAGTTACTTTAAGTCACCTTTAAATGTGTGTTTTAGCTTTCCATGTAAGCAAAAATGTAGATGAGAAAACATTGTTATTATGAGTAATATTTTGAAAATGATGTTGCATCTCTATCATTTAATCTAGTCTATTTATTTGTTGCTGAAGGTGAAAAGTTCCGTCTTATTGACTCTGCGAACATCTTCCAAATGACCTGCATTTACAGTTTCATGGTGTGGAGCTCTGACTCCATCACTGCCAGTTCATTTGTACAGTGTCCACAGGTTAAACTCCTCCTGTACTGGCAGTGACGGAGACAAACTCTGCCTCCCCGTGAAAGCATTAGTGGAGCTTTGATGTTCCCGTTGACGTGCCCACGCTGCACCCACAGCTGAGCCCAAGGCCTCCGTACACAACAATTGCAGCTCCCTCACCTGCTACCGCTCTGCCATTCACACTTTCTGATTTCACTCAAATGAATCCTTTCAGTGTTCTCCTTTTCCTTTCCTTCTCTGCAATGCAAACTAGAAGGGACTGGGATTTTTCCGTTGTGTGTTTGCTGCTAGTTTTCAAAAGGACATTCTATCTAAAATTCTGATGCACATACTGATATGATTCTGGTGCATGTTATCAAAAAACAAGATATTGAATCTGGCACAGCTTGTATACACAACTTAAATACACATGGGATTTTAATGGTAGCCTACCTGATTTGTATTTATTCTGTTTGTATGCTGCCTCTTGGCTAGGTTGTTATTGTAAATGAGATCCAGTTCTCCACTAGCTTACCTGGACGGACAAATAGTGATTAAATACCGCATGTTATCATGACTCTTCTGCAGGGGTGAGAAACATACAGCCTGGGAGCTAAAACTGGCCTGGAAAAGGTTTAATTCTGGCCCATGGGATGAATTTACAAAGTGCAAAAATTACACTGAGATCTTAACAATCAAGGGTGTCAAACTTGTTTCAGTTAAGATTCCACATACACACCAAAAATAATAGCATATTAACCTTGAAACAATGACTACAATTTTCTTCTTGGTTTAATGTGGGAAAAAATAACACTAAATTATGAAAATATTTATTTACAAATCATCCTTTCACAATAAAACCCTGAACAAATAAGAACAGCACTAAAACTAAGAGGAAAAGTTGTCATTATTACTGACTAGACTGACAATATGTGAGCTCTTACTAGAACAGTTAGTGGCAGTTCCCATTCCCAGTGGGATTTTCAGACCTCCTGAGGATATAATATGCATTTGACGTGTTAGAATGAATGGACATTGTTTCTGCTACTTGATTAAAGTGCTGATCTTGCCGGAAATTGCATTCATTTTAAACCACCTCATTAAAATGCAAGTCTGTCAGAGTGAATATAAATCATTATTGGCTCATCTTTGATAAGTCATTTTGTTTTGGAGGATGTTTAATAAGTAATACGTTGAGCTAATGTCTGGAATATTATTAGGTACCAAACGCCTGTCGTGTGATGTGACCCAGTCTTATCAGGCATCTCTGGTAATGGCAGCAGGATACGAAAATCCAGACGACTGCCCAAGCAAAACATCTGGTGTAAATGTACTTAACCCATCCAAACCAGGCTTTTCAGGATTAGTTCAAGAGCCCCATACAGTCCAATGTGATCCCAAGTGGCTCAGATGAGTAAAATAATAACCTATTCATAATAATCAATTTTTACTCTTTTAGTTTGGAAAAAATAAAATTTACATGATGAAATAACCTGAACAACTATGTACAGCCTGAAATTTCTGAAGTAAAACAAGTGTAATTTTGACAATATTATGTCTCAGTTCATTAATAACACAACTCACAGATGACAGTGGGTCTGCAAATACACAAAACATTTAGTAAAAAGTAAAATGTTGTTAAAATGCACTTACTTTTCTTAAGACAGTTTAGGTTATTCATATTTGATAGTTTGTAAATGTTAATATTTTCATAATGTAACTACTTTATTCGCATTCAACCAAGGAGTGATTTTGTAGTTGTTACTGTATCATTTTACTTCAGATCGTATTGGTCTTAAATTTAAAAAAGTTCAACACCCTTGGTTGTTCATGTCTTCATCAGAATTCATATTGTGGACCAAATTAGGCCCTGGAGAGTGAGTAGGAGAAGCTGGGGACCTCCTCCCACAATAATTCTTTAAAAAAGAAGTTAAAAAAACAAAAAAACAACACATATCATTTCACAATATTATGGCTCACTATTTCAAAACAAAAGAAGCTGAAGCTGTCCACTGGGACCAAATGTGAGCTCAGGGGAAAGTCATTCATTTAGTTTAGATGCTCACTACCAGGATCTGTTCTGTCTGTGTGTTCTTAAAGTCAGAACAAAACTGGGAAAGTATAAATGTTCTGGTTCCAGTGTCTGGGAAAAACCCGCAGAAGGAGCTGGTCTCTTTAAATACATTGGAAGTGGGAAAAAACAAGTGAATGGGAAATAGATAAATGTATATGTCGATGATTTTATAATTGATTAAATAGTTCTGCTTTGTGATGCTTTGAGGAAGAATGTACAGTTTTATTACCTTTTTTAAAATTATATGCATGCTTTTACTTTGGTGTTTTATGTGTGGTTGTTGCCTGTGTGGTTTATGTATATTTTTACGGTGGATGTTTCACTGAAATGTCTGTTTTTTGTAATGTCTGCTGCTGCTGTCTTGAAAGAGATTTTTTACATTTCTTTTAATCTGAGTCTTTTTTTTTTTTCTTGTTTGATAAGGGTTAATAAATAAAATAGAATTATAATATTAAACATGGATTTAGTGTGACACGGCAAAACTTTGGAAGAGTCATGTGTGTCCCCATGTCTGCCTGGGTTCTTTCTCCCACCGTCCAGACATGCACCTTAATAGGTTTATTGATCCTCTGAATGGGCCTGTGATAAACTGGTGACATGTCCAGGGTGTACCCCACTTATCATCAGATATTAGCTCCAGTACTCCCTCCGCAAAGGTTTAAGTCAGGGGTGTCAAAGTCATTTTTTGTCCACATTCAGCCCAGTGTGATCTCTAGTGGACTAGACCAGTAAAGTAATAGTAATAATAATGACAACTTTGTCTCTTGTAGTGCCGTAAAAAGCAAAAATTATGAATATATTTCTATTTACAAATTATGCTTTCACACAAAAAAATATAAATAACCTGAAAAAAATAATTTTAACAATATTATGCTTCCATTTATCATTTGTACATGTGTGTTACAGACAATGTTGCACAAACGTGGTAATGTAATTTGCATGATATTGTTAAAGTTCAGTTTGGAATTTGGAACTAAAATGAGAACAGTTTATCTAATATTACATCTCTAATTATTAATACAAGTTACAGATCACAGTGGATCTACAAATGCACACAGCATTTAGAGACAGGTTATTCACATTATTATTATTATTATTATTATTATTATTATTATTATTATTATTATTAACCTCCTCAAACCAAGCAATGCATTTTTTGTCCTCTGTAGGGGACAGAAATTTCACCATTTTACTTTAAAAAATGCTGTCTGTGACAAAGGACATTCCATTTAAAAAAAAAAAAAAAACAACAACTTAAAAATGCATCTGGAAAAACTGCTGCATTATGCGATTTCCAATCAATACAATTATTAAACATAAAAAATAAATATAACTTTAACTTTCCTGTATCTCAGGAGGTTAAAGGATAGTTTGTAAATGTAAGTATTTCCATAGTGTCGTGTTGTTATTTTTTCCTCCACGTTAAACCAATAAAAACATACGTAGTTATTATTCGTAGGTTATTATGCAATCATTTTACTAGATGACATTGGCCTCTATGTTAAACCTGAAATAACCCAGTTTGACAGCCTTGATTGATGATCTCTTCTATGGAATTGTTGAGTTTTTCAAATTTATTCCTGCAGGCCATATTAGACCTTTGTAGGGCTGGTTTTGACCCGTGACCTGCATGTTTACCTCCCCTGGATTAATCAACTGAATATTCATATAACACAAGTGGATGGAATTGAGCATATATTCTATTTCTAACTGAATTGCTGACTTTGAAGTCCTCCAGGTGATTTTACATAAACCTAATGACTAATACATGGTACACCCTTGTTATCATGCTGGTTTCATCTGGGTCTGGATGGTGGCTGTGATCAAAGCAGTTGTCTTTATCCGTGGTCTCGGTCTTCTCCATCCTCACAGTGGAAGTCACATCAAAAAGTGTCTAAAAGTGAAATGTTTCCTGTTTCTTCCTCCTTTAGTCTCCAGACAAGCAGAGGGCTCTGGAGGAGACCAAGAACTACACTACCCAGTCCCTGGCCAGCGTAGCCTACCTGATCAACACACTGGCCAACAATGTCCTGCAGATGCTGGACATCCAGGCCTCGCAGCTCCGCCGCATGGAGTCCTCCATCAACCACATCTCACAGGTCTCACACACACACACACACACACACACACACACACACACACACACACACACACACGATCACCTCTAAAGCTCCACTGCCGATAACCAGTATGAGATTCACCCACTCGTCTTTATGATACAGAAGGAATACTGTTATTTTCATTTTGATAAAGAAGATTAAAAAGGTGATTATTTCTTGTTTTTCTTGTAACTAGTTGTAAAAATAAGAAAATCATAAAAATATTAGTTTTTGAGAATATCCTGACGTTTTTAAATGATTTTTAAAAGGATGAATCCATTTTTACATTAGTTACCCAGCAGGTTTTTGCTCAGTAAATAATTAATGTGGTGCTGACAAGAAATACATATTCCATTTTAAGATGATTCAAGAAAAGGTGATATTATAATGAAGTTGTATTATGACAATAATATCATTTTTATGTGGAAAAAGAGGTGAATGTCACCCAACAATAAAGTTATTTATTAAATACAAACAGCAGCTGATGGATTTAGTATTTGGGTCAAATGGCAATTTTGAAAAATTTTGTTAAGTCAAGTTGTCAAAAAATATTTTTTCTCATAAGTGATCAAAGGTTTATTCTCATAATATTACTATTTTATCCATGTTGATGTTACACTCCTAATATATTAACTTTTTTTTCTTAAACTATAGCAACTTTATTGTAATCTAATCTTTTTGGAAATATCTTAATTTTCTTTTTTTTGCCCTCAAAATTTCCGATACTATAAATGTTACTGTGTCTTGTCATTACATCATGACTTTATTGTGGCTTTTTCCTCAGAATATTACACATGTTTCTCTTTATATGATGATTTTAGTCTTAAATTTTTATCTAGACTATTCTGGTTGTAGTTTTACAATATGTTTTCACTCAGAACATTCTAATTTCATTCTCTAAGTTTTTTTTTTTTTTCTTTAGTAGGACCCTACTTCTTGTACTTCTACTTGTGCATGACTTATTAAAAGTTGCTAAATCATACAAATTGCCAATTTAAATGCATGTGCTGATAAGAGTCACATCATTTTATTTTAATTAAAACCTATTAATTACAGACGGTGGACATCCACAAAGAGAAAGTAGCCCGGCGAGAGATCGGCATCCTCACCACCAATAAGAACACATCCCGCACACACAAGATCATTGCGCCAGCCAACCCGGAGAGGCCTGTGCGCTACATCCGTAAACCCATCGACTACAGCCTGTTGGATGACATGGGCCACGGAGTGAAGGTACCCCAGCGCCACTCATCTTCATCAGCAGCCTCTGGTGTAGCTTTGTTCATTTATTGTCAGCTTGACAGAATAGACACCGACTGCTGCTGCCAGGAAGGGCTTTCATTAGACTCTGCTGGCCTGTGGAAAATACAGATGTTATCCTGTTGGCTTTTCAGCAAAGAAAATGACCGCAGGAAAACAAAACTCACACCAGATTGGAAAGTGTTTGTTCCCAGCCTGAAAAGGGCTTTTTAATTGGATTTTTCCCAGTGGGTTTCGACACAGATTTCTGGCTTGAATAAAACTTTTATGAAAAAACACTGGGACAGAAGTGTAAATGCTGCCTGAACGCACCAGAGTGGCAGCTTTAAGTGAGGAAATCCACATAATCTGGTTAAAACTCAGATATAGTTTTGTAAGCGCTTACAGTCGGCGCTAAATTAGCATGCGAGAAAGCAAGAAACATTCCAAATTATGCTGCTTTAAAGATATTTAATCTGGTAAAATTGACTGGATTACTTTTAATGTCTGACATGCAACAGGTGAAATAATGCAGTTGCAAGGATCACTGCAAAACCAGTATTTCTTTATCTTACAGTCTTCTAAACAATGATAAAGCAGGCCAAACACATAGATGAAAAATACCACGAGATTGCATTCATGATTCAAACGCTCCTTTGACCACACCTATGAATATTTCTTAAAAGTAAAGGTACACAAAGACAAAGCTTGAATATGCATGTAAAGACACCAGGTCAAACATCCAGTCTTCGACAATCAAGTTTTTTTACTTAGTTGTTTTGTTGCTGTCTGGATTACATCATTTTTCTTACGTTTGTCGAAGGATTAGACACATAAGCAGGGCATAGAAGTGTTGCTTCTTAAATGAAAAAAATAAAACGCAGATGTCATTTACCCAGTATTTGAAAGGAACTACACCACATTGAATTTAAAAAAATAAACCAAACTAAATATGTTAAAGAAATTAAGTAAGAGAAAGTCGTTTGTTGTTTCAATATGAATTTGTCGTACAAAGTTTTAGTTTTTTTACCATAACATAAACCACGCTACATTAAAATTATCGCTAATATAAAATGAGCTTTTAAAATATGACTGAAAAGGGAATAAACTATACTAAGAGTTCTTGATCTTTTTCCACGGTTTAAATCCTTTCACAAGATTATAATAACTAATATTATTTTGGATTTGTTGTATTTCAATGTATACCAAAAAAAAAAAATGTGAAAGACTCATTAGGATATCACACACACTGCATTCATGAGTCTATTTGATTAACTCAGTTTTTTTTTAACATGCTGTGATGATATGACTATTTGTAGAGAGCTTCACTAATGTTATATATATTTTTGTGTCATTGTTCAATTAAAAAAAAAAACTGTTGAATTTTGTGTAATTTTGGATGAGTACCGTAGCAACGATGGCACCAATAAAGATAAAGTGAGCACACCATTCAATTGGCAAAAAGATGACAACAGGGAAAACTGTATTTTGGCTAATTTTTTTTCTTTTCAGCTTCAATGCTGCATCTAATCCTACCTTCATGTGTTATGGGAATTGTGGTTCATACTAGTTCTGAGCTTGAAATTTGGTCACAAACACCCCCTCAAGTCATATTTTCCACTGGAGAACTGGGGAAAAATTTTTGATACATGAGCTGCTGAGATGAAGTGACCTTTGAAGTTTTCAACATGGTGGAGAATAACAAGGGATTCACCATGAATGATAAATAATGCTTTTATTAACATTCTGCTGCTGTTATCTGATGATTTTGCACATTTATCGCACACACAATCTGCAAAAAAAAACAGTTTAGAAAATTAGATAAGAACTTTATTTGTCACATAAACAGTTATACAAAGTACAATGCACAGTGAAATGGGTTTTTGTACCAGCATCCAGATTCCAATATAAATTTTAAATAACATAAGAAAAAAGGTTTCAATTAAAAAAAGTAAGGTTCTTCATTATTATGTATAGACCTATACATAATAAAGCAAAACAAATACAAAGCAAATAAGTTGTTACTGTAAAAGGTGCAAAAATTGCTGTAGCAGGTGAATTAACACATCCAAACATTTTCATTTCACTATGACAACAAAATGACACTTGAACACAACATCTTCCCGATAGCACGTGAAGGCAGCATCAGTTTTGGTATTTTAGGGAAAACCTGATATGAAACACTCCCGAAACCACATCACTCATGCCTCTGCAGGACCGAAAAGCCCAGAAAACTTTGGAAAACACAGCAGTCACCTTCTCCAGTAGAATTTCACATATTAACTTTCATCTCCATTGAAAATGTCTAGACATAGTTGTCAACCTGAGTGATGGGGTTGGGCTTCTGTTGTGTGTAGACACATTCATGTAGGCCGTCTGCAGCTGGAACTCTGATGGGAAGGTCTGTTCGAGGTTAAATAATCACTATTGGATTTCACTGACAAGTAATATAAGAAAAAAATCAATGTGTCAGGATTTTTGTGCACCGAGGCAAAGTCGAATGTCAGCCAAGACTTAAAATGTGCTAAACATATCCTCTGTTGTTGTCGAAGTGCCACCTGCCACTGGGAAACGTCTGTGTCCGACAGTCATTTAGTTTCTGTTAAAAAAAATTGTTTGTCACCGACTTTGCAAACAATCCTGAGCTTGTTTTGCATCCAATCAAAGAGCAGTCGGACAAATTTAACAAAGCACAGAGACAAGGAGCTTCTCACATGTTAACACTGAGCTATTGTTTGTGACTTGTCAGCCGCTTGGCTTTCTGTGCCACATGCATGAATAATCACTTTTATTTCTCCTCTCCTTTTCACCCACTAATCCTCTGGTTTTCTTCTTGCTCTCTTCCTGCTTCCTAATTGTGTCTAACTCTAGTGGTTGCAAAGGTTTAAGGTAAGACTTAACTTAAACCCACCCGAATCAGGGAGGGCGTTTCAATGTTTTAGGAATGTTTATGTCTGAATTGCTGTGTGACAAAAACGGAGATGAAACCCTGAACAATATTGACTTTTTATTCTCCCAGATTTATTAGAAAACTAAACTGTATTACACCTTTTCTCCAAGTGGGGGCGTTAGCGTTGGTTTGTCGACACTGTTGGCTTTCAACGCCAGTAAAAGGTTTTGAAATAGGACACCTGTTTATGCTAACTCAGATTATATGGAAATTTAACATGATCACAATATAAAATAAAAAATAATAAACACAATTACTATTAACATGACGTGTTGGTGTCAGTCCACTTTATATTTCACACGATTAGGCTTTTTCTAGAAGCCAAATGATTGGATTCTGCAGGTTTTAAAAATCTTGCAAAATTGAGCACGTGTGTTAGCTGTATTTCTGTAAACTGGTTTTCCAAGAGGTGATGGTGTAGGCTGTTACACCTTGACAGTATTCTTCCTGTAGTTTTTTTTCCCCACTAGTAAAACAAAAATATATCAGTTACCTCATCAGTCCACATGGGGGAAGACATGTTTTCAGTCTTCATCAGAATATCTGTGAAGATGCAGCGAACACTGTAGTTAAATGTTTAAGATGAGATGTTCCTTTATGGGGACATTTACAGCAGATAGATTACAACAATTAAAAAAAGCATTCAGCCTGAACGGTGAATAGATTAAAAAGAAGCTTAAAAAATGTATTTGAAAAACATGATTCCATTTAATCTATGCATATTTGTCTGTTTAGATAAAAATGCAAAAAAGTGACTCGATTAAGTGAAGAGCTTGTTTTTTGTTTTTCTCGCCTCCAAATTTTGGCCTTTTTTTATGTTGCTCTTTCCTTGTCCATTAAATGTATTTATGCAAATGTGTCTTTTGACGGCACAGAATAGAAAACAGGATGTTTGATTAGTGCAGTTACATTACTGGGATGCTACAGTATGTGAATTCACTTTTTGTATTAGTTTTGATTTATGTTGTTTTTGAATTATGGCGCTTTTCCACTGCAGAGACGATACGGTATGGCACGCATTAGCTCGGCTCCACTTGTCGAACTGGCTCTGTTCCTTTTCCACCTCCAACAGTTACTAGTCAGGACTAGTTGGAGTGGGTGGAGTTGGCGGGGTCGACTCGACAGTGCCGTGATGTCATTGTCAGGGGACTAATAAAGTCCCCACGCTGCGGTCAGTAAAGTAAACAAAACCGATGGAGGCACTGCTTGACATGGAGGCAGTACTGCTGCTGTTGTTTGCGCTGTGGCGTGTTGTCACAGAAAGTCACCCACGGTGAGTATTTAAAGATCCCCGAGCTTCGTCACAGGTATGACGACATTTCCTTTGACCAATCAGTGGACAGCATTGTTCACTTGACATTTTTGTATCAGCTCGGCACTGCGAGAGCCACCTCTGAAACGGGTGCAAAAAATCGTAACAGGTCCCAGGTCTGACCTCCAGAGGAAAAGGGCCTAAAGCGAATAGTCATGCCATACCGTACCGAGCCGTTACTAAAACGTGCAGTGGAAAAGGGCCATTAGTCGTCTTTTAGCTCAGATAATAAGTATGTGCGGAGTTTAAAACTGCACCTTAATGCAAAAATGCTAATTAGCCAGATCACTGTATGCAAATTAGTTATCAGTGATATAGAGTTAAGGCTAATTAGTGGTTAATGCGAACATTAAAACACATTTCTTGTGAAAATAATATGTTTATAATAATTTGTTGTCCATGTCTTATTTAAACAGGTGAACGACGGCTAATGTGTGTACTAATGAATGCAGTGTTAGCATACCAGTCACAGTTAATTAGTGGTTTTGAATTCAAACAAAACTGTTTTCGTCTGTTGTCCTTCATTCTGTATTAAAAATTTTAACATGGAGTGGAGGAAGATGAAGTAATATATGATGGACAAGAATAACAGTCGTCAGTGTTTCATGTCCGTTTAACGTCCTCTGTTACAGATGGACTTTTGTCGTGCTGTTGTCATTTTCCTCGACTCTTGACTCAAACATCATCCTTATTCACGTCTGCTCCCCCACAGGCCAGCGCTCAGAACATGAAGACCGGAGGAGGCGGACTCCCACGTACCAATCCCCCGACACAGAAGCCCCCCAGCCCGCCCATGTCAGGGAAAGGGACCCTTGGGTATGTAACGGTGCTCCAGCTCTTCCTGTAGCAGCGCTGGTCAGAGGCCTGGTGTATCCGAGTACCCGCCAGCCTGTCCCACGGACCTGCTTACCCCCAGTTTCATCATCACTAGCCCTTTACCTCGGTGGTTAATTGGTGTCCCTAGGGTCCTCTAAAATGCATTTGAGTGCCAGTTCTCATTACATCACATGAGGCTTTGTTGTGGCGTTTCATCTGCGCTGGTGACACTGCACTGGGAGTCTGGCTTTT
This sequence comes from Siphamia roseigaster, assembly GCA_029814505.1. Taxonomy (NCBI): domain Eukaryota; kingdom Metazoa; phylum Chordata; class Actinopteri; order Kurtiformes; family Apogonidae; genus Siphamia; species Siphamia roseigaster. The sequence continues at coordinate 9,118,488 of JAPTYR010000013.1, forward strand.
TAAGAAATCTCCACCTAATTTGTTCCTATCTTCCTTTTTCTTCTGTCCAACTGCAAGCTGAAATGTGGGCTTTTCATGGCTTCTTCCACACAAATGCACAGACCATTAAAGCATAACTCCTGAATTGTTGGGATAAATGCAGTCTAGCTGGAGAGGAGATGGGATGTTGAAGTCACCTATTCAGTTCTTATGTACAGATCGGGGACATATAGGAGAAATCTGCATTAAGTGTCTTAGGATGGTGTCGCTTCACCACGAGGCTGTATGCAGGCCCTTAAATATAAGATGTTTTAAAGTCATTACGAATGATGCAATTCAGGACTCATTTCATATCCAGATTGGCAGGAAAATCTAGGTCTTGGGTACGGGTTGTTTGAGTAGTTTTTTTTTTTTTTTTTTTTTTTTTTTTTTTTTAACCGAGTCTTTGATAGACTATTCCCCAACTGAATTTTGTTAAAATCACATTTAACAGAGCGGTAGGAATGTACCAGTACACAAAAATCAGTCAAAATCACATTTCCATTGTGAGGAAACTCCACCCAGAATGAAGCCATACTTCTCTGCCCTGGGCTTCCATTAAAACACTTGATAGTTTTACTCAGTGACTGAAGCCTGAAGTTGTCATATTTCAGCAAGCAGCCTGACAAACCATTCAACCAGATTGCAGAGTTGGATTGGGTCTGCAGAGACTAAGCCAAGGTCTCAGCAGAACCCTACACAGGTGCAAAGCCCTCGCATGTGCCAGTCTCCAACCTTTTTATTGACATTTATCTAATGCCAGAACACAGGAGGAACATTATCACAAAGGTCACACACATAAAGTCTGCTGTTCTTCACTGGGTGACTAGTCAGGGTGGGAACTACCCAGCGGCCAGCAAATGGATGATGTGAAGATTTACCATTTATTTGTTCTGCTTCACTTTCTGAGCTTGATGAAAGGTCTGAGTGTCAAAGCGCACAGCTCAGCTTTTTTTTCCCAGTACAGAAGAGATACATTTGTAAAGCAGTCTGTTCTAGCTTGTACCAAAAAAGAAATGCAGCTGCTCGGGGGGGCTTTGGATTTCAGTTTGTTGTAAATAATGGTTTGAATTCAAACTTCACACATTTTAGAGAGTCTGAAGTCCACAGATTTTGCAGACAAAAAAATAAAAAATAATGTGCAAGTGCCTCAGACTTAAAGAAATAGAAGCTGAAGTTTTCATATTTTACAGATATATATATATATACTTTTATTTACAAATTAGAAGCTATTGTGAAGCTAAAATAAGAAAAAAATGCTCCTATTCTACATAAAGAAGCGAAAAAAATATGCTTGAAACTACACATTCGACAGAAAAAAGCTGAAGATGCGAAGATGTTCCACAGAGAAGCCAAATGATGTGTAAATTTTACAGGGAAAGCTAAAACATGCTAAAAACATCACAAACTTTCACAGTGACAAGCTATAATATCCCCCCATTTTGTATAAAAAAGCTACAAACTATAAACAACAGATTGTGAAATGACACAGATACGACAGGGTAAAATAAAGTAAAAAGTGAAACTTCTTACCAAAGAACATTTGTTAAACTAATATTGTAAATAGAGGTTAGATGATAAACATTAAGAAGCTCATATTACACACAGAGCTAAAAAGTCTGCAAGTTTTACATAAATAAGCCAAAAACATGCTTTCAACTCCACATTTTCAGCAGATAAAACAGAGAGGGGAAAAAGGCTGAAAGTCCATAGATTAATCATCTGGCTGGAACATCTGTGATCAGTGTTTTCTAAATACAGACATTGACAGATGACAGTGGCTCAAACAATACATCATTGAAAAGTCAGCAGGGTGCATTTCTGGAACTGGAAAGCCTTTATTAGTTACAAAAGAATGCTGTTGGGGTTTTTTTTCTAGATGTAGTTCTGTTTGTCTTCTTAGAACTCTGTTGGTATGTTGGAACCACTGTAAACCAGGAGAACCCAACAAAAACATCACCATTAGAATAAAGCCCTCATCAGAGTCGAGTCTTATGTTGCCCAATTTCCTCCCACACATCAGTTTTGAAGTCTAATTATTTTCCTGCTGCCTCATAAATCCCCCCACTGCAAGGTGCCAGTGTGATGAATTAATATTATGACCATGGTTCTGACATTATAATTGGTTGAGGTTTATCCCTGGTGTACTGGGCTTATGTCAAACTGATACAGAGTCCAAATATGACAGACGTCTATGAATCAAATCAGCGTAATCAACATGTACAGAAGTCCTCACCTACTTTAGTTGTGTATATGTAGTGATCGTCAGTCTTTTGTGTTATCACATTTGCGTCTCTAATCAGAATTGCATGTATGGACAGGTTCGTGTGTGTGTTTTCTGTCCATCACTGTACTACACACTCCTGTGAATGTCCCCCTATGGGGAAAAAGATGACCTGAGTGGAGTGATGTGAGTCTGCAAGACTTATATCAACAGGCTTCCAAGAGTTTTTCTGAGATGGATGTTCTGTGTGTGTGTTGGAAGGTGTTTCTTATCCTACAAGGAACCACGTAAATGTTGTGTTCTGTTACCCACAGGACCTTCCGTGGCGTTCAAGTGCTCTTTGTAGACTTGTGTGTGGGGAAAAAACCTGTCTGAGTGACTGAATGTCTGTCGCACCATAACTGTCAGGTGTGTGTTTGTATCTGTGTGTGTGTTTGTATCTGTGTGTGTGTGAGTGTGTGTGTTTGTCTCTCTGTCCCTTCAAGATGCATGATGGCCAACCACAGCTCCAGCCTTCCCATGATGCACCTTCCGCCGCAGCCCGAGGCTACGAGCGGACATCTTATCTGTGATATGAATTCATCATGTCTCTTCTTTGGTTTTAAATGCCCAACTTTCCTTTTCTGATTGTTTTTTTTTTTGTCTGATTATTATACTTTGAGTTGTGTGTCTGTGACCCAGTCCACCCACTCCTGGCTGCCCCATATTTGTCATAGCAACATTTTGCCATAGCAACAGTCCTCAGAGTTGGGTCACCCCACTGGTCTGCTGGGAAATTTACATGCCAGCATTGATATATATTTTATATTTCAGGAGGTTTCAGGATCATGTTTACTTCCGCTATGATGGAAAACCTGCGGACATTGTTAGCATAGCGCTGCTGTCTGGCAAAGAATTCCTATCATGTTTATTTAATCCTTTTGATTTCTTTTAAAATATTGAACACAAAGGTCGATGTTGTTGTTTCAGAAACCTTTTGCAGTGTAACGTCAACAGATCAGTAGTTTGGCATCTTCACAGTCACTGGAGCACACCTTTGATTTGATTTGACTAGATTAGAAATTGAGGTTCCAATAGCAGCACAACTGCAGTTGTACACATAATAAATAGTGCAAGAAAATATAAATAACAATAATTATAAAAACAGTCGCTTTTTCACACTAAAACAGTAGTACGTAATAACTAGAAAAGCACTCGGAGAGCGCAGACTCCACCAAGGCAGCTCAGCCCCCACCCCCCTTTCACTTCTGCAAGCAGCGGTCTGTCCCAACCAAACGAATGCACCCCCCACCCCCTCATAC
>JAPTYR010000013.1:9148803-9158925 GCA_029814505.1 Siphamia roseigaster
TTACTACTTTGCCTTTTGTTACTGCTGGTACTTTCCAATGTGCAATGGTGTGTGTGTGTTTTGTTTTTTGTTGGGTGGGTTTTTTTTTTCATTAGTGTGTGGGGTTTTTTCTGTTTGTTTTTTTAGATGATCAGTGTTGTGCTGCTTTTGGAACCTCAATTTCCTGAGTGCTCTGCCCAAGGGATCAATAAAGTAATCTATTGCATAAAAAAAGCTGCATTTTTTTGAGTTGAAAGTAGTTTCTAGTGAGAATAATAACTCATAGAGCGACAAAAATCCCAACAAATGCAAGTATTCAAGACATTGACAGAAAACTCTACTCTTTTCATAGTCAAATAAATATTAAAATTATGCGTCTTGGAATCCTCATAAGTTATTACAGAAAGAAAAATAAACATTTGGTGACATGTAGCTCACTGTTTCCTGTGATAAGTAAAATTCATGCAAAAATACAGTAATTGGTCGTATTTGCATAAAACGTGCAGTTATTATGACCATTAATTTCTCTTGGAGGTAGTTTGTAGTCAAACCAGTGACAAGTTACAATGGAAACTTTAGTTAATTTTCATTTCAAGTGTATTTTTACATTATATATTGATAGAAATACATACAGTTGGTCCATGTAATCGTAAAAATAGAACCATATGCGGAGTTTTTACTCATACAGTATGTAGATTATACCTTCAGTACCTTTTACATTATTGATGGTGTTTTCTATGTATGTTTTTCATTTGGTGTTTTATGTTTGGGTTTAGTGTGGATGTAATTTGTACTTTCTGTAACTTCTGCTTCTGTCTGTCTGTCTGTCTGACTGACGTGGCCAGGAAAGGATTTTTAATCTGAGCAAGTAATTTTGTTTTCCTGGTGAAGTAATGGTTAATAATTATAGCATCTTCACTTTGTCTAAAAGGATGTTTGCTTTAATGACCTAAATGATGCTTGTGTGTTGCTGAAAAGTCAAATGTGGAGGAAAATGCTGATTTGTGGTCCTGATTTCATCTTCATCATCATCATCACCTTGTGGTAGTGAACTGATCTGACTCAGCGGTGACACACGATCTCCAGGCTGGAATGAACTTGTGGTCGATGTGAATGTCTGGACTTGTTGATTGGGAATCACTGTCTGAATAGCTGGTAGAACTACTGTAGAGCATGCTTTTCATTCTGGATGTGATCTAGCCTTTGTTTGGTTTGTAAAAGTGGATGTTATACTCTGCTCATCTTGCACAGACCTGTCTTTTATTCTGAAGGAACTGTAAATTAAAATCAGGTGTTGTCTGCATGGTGGACTTGGTGTTATAGTTGTATGTTAGACGTTCTTCCAGTGGAGGCAGGTGTTTTTATCAGTGTGTCTGTGATGGTAACGGCGTGTGTTGGTCTGTTGTGGTTCACTCAGATTTTCCCTCCTCCAGGGCCCGTCGCTCCCTCCTTCATAATCATACAGTCTTCATCCTCATCCTCACTCAGCCTAATTTCACTTGGGCTGTGGTTTCCACTGCACACAGACACATTCATGTACAGACACAGTGGAGGTGGACACACTCCCACACATGACATTTACACAGGAATCCATGGAGTGTACGAAGGCTGTGAAATGGCAAATATCACAGTGCGACCGTAAACAATGTTTTGGCGTTGAGTCGCCTTAAAGTGGAATAAAGTTTGTTGTGGTCAAGATATTTCATGCTTCAGAAGAAACTCAGGTGATGAACTTTTGCACTTGGGGTCTTTTCTGCATTAACGTAGAATATCTGACCAATTGTGTGATAGTTCTTGCATAGCATCCGTCAGTGTAAAATTTGTAATGATTTTTCAACCAAAAACAATCCATAAATAAATTAGGCTCCTCTTTGAAAAAGGTTTTACCTGTTTTTCAATTTGCATGAACCACGCCCACTTCATTACCTGATCCGGTCAGCACACGATGCACCACTGGAATTAACTGCTTTTCACTTACTTGTATGTATTCATTTTCTGACACACACAAACACATTAATATTTGTAACAAAAACTATGTAACACTGAATGCGTGAAAACAAATTGCACTAAAGGTTTTGGGATTTGAATCGGTAACTGTTTTTTTTTGAGTGAATAACAGGTGTTAATCACATTTGTATTTCTGTATACTTGTACGTTTGTGCAATGCACGATTGTTAATATCTTTCTGTACTTCTCATAACATGTGTTGTGCTTATATATACGTTAATTTTTTTTAATTTATTTTTTACACGTTTCGTGATTTATTGGGGGTGGGTCACTTTTCCATGGAGGTCACTTTTTTATCCGGCTCACTATTCTATCTGACACCATCTACTTTTATACCGATATTGAATGATGTTTGCAGGTATATTGGCCAACCTATAGATGGTTTTCTGAACTGAATCTGTATGATATTATTCAGGTTTTCTGATGATGTTTTGGACACGTGTAAATCATATTTAGTCTCATTTGTGTGTTTTTTTTTTTTTTTTTCCTATTGGTTGCATTAGTTGAACCCTGTTTCTAGTAGGATGCGGTAAAGACAACTCTCCTCCCTGGTACAAATATGGTAAATGGACTAAAGCTTTTGGATACTTATTTGGATTTATGGATATGAAAAAATGCTGACATTTTCAAGAGGGTGTTTGAAGGAATGAAAGGAGTCTGAGTTCAGTTCCAGTGGAAAATCCAGTTTATTTCTAATGTTGACAGAATAACGATGAAACCTGTAATATTGTGTCTATATTGTGTTATGTTATATTACATTGTGTGCAGATGTAGTCATTAATTAGAGTGGATATATACAATGTAGTCACACTGGTGTACATATATGACTTATTTGGATGTGTTTGATGCCATTTAGTACACATTCCCCTGGTATGTTTGCTATTAAAGTTGGGCTAAAGCTCCAGGTTTGAAAGGTTTTCTGGGAAACCTTGGTCTAATGTGGGTGGTTGAAGGAAACTCGCTTCACCAAATAAGGAAATACCAAAACTACTGTCCAACAATAGGGTATCATAAAATGCTAATTTACTCCTGACGCTCACTCTTCACAGTTTACATGGCTGTTTTTTTTGGCTGCTTTGAACACGCATAAAGCCTGTCAGTTTTACTGTAGGTGTGTGTACATAACATGTAAGCAGACTGTCCCTCTGGGTGGCCAAACAGCGCCACTTTCATTATATATCATCCTCTACTTTATGAAAGCAGACAACAAATGGGGCTAATAAAACCCATGTGCTGTGTCGTATAAATTAGTAGCCGTAGTAAGAAGTGGGTGTACTCAGGATGCAGAAGGAATGTGTTATAGGGTGTCTTGTGGTATAATTAGACCATGAAGTGTGCCATAGTTTATTTCACTTGGTTACTCTTCCTGCATCAACATCTGCTTTAGCCTGCCTCGACATGATGCTGCCCACTGCCGCCATCAGAATTGTTGCATTTTAAATTTCCACCTTTTGATGCCTCAGGCTCCGTAAAGGAGTGATCTTCTGCTTTTTTTTATGGAATTGTGCATTTTAACACATTTCCTTGTGGTCTACATAAACTGTAAATGCTCAGCTTGGGTCTGAATTCTTCATTAATTCAACTCCACAGGTCCATCTTCAACCCAATTTATGACTAATGACACCAGGAAGCTCGTTTTGAGCGCTGGCCCTTTAAATGTATATCGGTCACTTCATGCCCCGCCCCCTCCAGCTTGTTGACCATGCTTTCTGCCCTGTTCAGCCTCTTGTGGTCATTAATATTACCAACTACTGAATATTTTAGGTTATTGGCTCAAAGTCTGGACACATTCAGTTTTTTTTACTACAACTTCTGCTACTGACAAACAATTACGTCGTACTTGAAGAAATGTTTGTCGGGATATTTGACCTTATATGTGCAGATGTCATGAAGTTACTTGTTATAAAAGATAACAAATTAAGAAGGAATTAAAACAGGTTGTAGAAATCCACTTCATTTTTGCCAAAATGAATATAAAGATAGCTTTGCTGCACCTGGAGGGGTCAAATTCAAAATCTATGAACTATTAGGGTGCAAATATAAAAAAATATATATATATGTGCCAAAGACTAATAAAAATGTGTTTAAATATGACCCCTTTAAACAACCTCAGTTCAACATGTATAAACTTATAAATACATTAAATTACTTTTTATTTCGAGTGCATAAAATCATCAGAAAACAAACGTCAGTCCAACACAAACATTTTCTGCACTTGAAAAGGAGTAGGAAAAAGTTTTACTTGCAGACTCCACCCCCTTTTTACAAAATAATAATTAAATTGATTTAGCTTCTTTTGCTTTGGTTAGCACACTTAAAAACAATGACAATAAAAAAAACAAAAAAGAATAACACAAAATATCCATTCACCAATCATTTATACACACTTTTTGAGTCACTTCACACAAATTTTTAATTCAGATTTACATAATCAGCCTTTTGTAATATAAACTATAATACTGTATTTATACGGACTTTAATTATTTACTACAAATACAGTTATTAGTAAATGTGATATCTCCTAATCATGATAGTTTGTGTTAGTTAATTACAATACACAAAATCTTCTTATGGATTTGTCTATATTATAACTAGAAATTCACTTATTCAGATAATGTTCTGTATTTTGTTAATATACTGGATATATACATGCTTTTAAATGCACAAAATGAAGGAGACATGTTTAAGTTATTCCGTAGATGTTCCCCTTGTGCTTGTTCTACAATTAATTTTCTTGACTATTTCTGTTCCCCTTAAACTATAATTACTTTGCCCTGGCTGAGGCAAAATCATTTAGTTTTAGAGCATTTAATTTGATAAATAAAGAATTAAATACACTGTATAGTATTTACAGATTTCACAGAAGTTGCACAAATAAAATGTAACATGTCACCCTACATAAACCAATGTATTTCCTGGTTGTGTTGAGATTAGATCAATGTTCCACATCTATTTTGATTGTAAATAGAGTAGCTAAACAGGCATTTATTGATGTAAAAACAGAATGATCGCTACATTAAATCAGTGTGGTGGCTGGGAATGCAGTTAATAAAAACAAAGCTTCCAGTGGTTTGTCTTCGTCTAAACCACTAATGATGGTGGAAACCTGCAGGCCATGATCTACACTCACTATCTGAATGAAAAACATGTCTGGCTCAGCAGCTTTAAATGTGATCTAACATGATATTTAGTGGCAGATCGCCAAACATACCCTCCTTAATTATAAAGGCCAACAAGTTATTAAATGTGCATCAGTCAGTTTGTGGGTAGAACAACAGAAAACTGGGCGGTTTGGTGTCAGAACTGCATACATTTGCTGATTAAGTGTGAGTCTAATCCTGTTTCTTTAATTGTGATAAAATCTAAAGTAAATGCACATTAAAACCTACAGACATAACTTCATTCTTTAAAAGCATGTTCTGCTTATTATAAATGAACTGTATGAACCTACATTGTGCAGGGAGCAGAAACCTTAGCGACTGATGCCGATCAGGAAGTATCTTTACGTGTAATACCGCCACTAGATGCTGGTTTAATAAATTGTGGGTCAATTGAGTCAATTCTGGGTCTGTTTGTTTTTATTTGGACTCTCTCGTCTCTTAACTAAACTTAAAAAAATACAAACAACCCCCCCCAATTAGCTTACTTTTGTTCATCTTATTTTGACTTAATTTCTCATACTTATTTTGGCCCTATTATCTACAGTAAAAACAATAAACCGTGAGCTAATCTTGATCTATTTGTGATAGTTTACTTCAGTTCAATATTACTGTATAATATAATTTCTACTTATCAGTATTAATGTATATGTTTATGCGTCTATTGAATTGAGTTGTCTTTAGTCGCTGATTATATTAGCCCATTATTTTATCTTTGTTGATCTTATTTTGACTTTTATTTTGACATCTTTTTTATCTGTTTTTGATATAGTTTACCTCAATTCAAGTTCATAGTATACAATAATTTCTTCTTAACAATGTAAATTTGAATTGCTTTGTCTGTAGACGCCTATTGCTTAGCCCCACTTTGTTTTTATTTTTTACTTATTCAACTTGCTTCATCAGTATTAATCTCAATTTATCCAAATTCATTGGTCTATTTATGGTCTGTTTATCTCTTAGCTTCTGTATGTTGACCTTAAATTGTCTTCTTGTACATTAGTTTATAATCGCATATTAGCCTATTAGGTTGGCTTTGTTCATCTTATTTTGAAATCTCATATTTTTACGTCTGTTTTTGACATCGTTTATCTCACTTTAAGTTCTTAGGATATCATCATTTCTAACAATGTTTATTTATTTCCCTTTAGTGGCTTATATTTGCTTAGCTTCTCTCCGTTTACCTTACATTATCTTATTTTACATTAGCTTTTGCTCATTTGCCCCACTTTGTTCTTATTTTGACTTAATTTAACTTGCTTCATCATTATTTATCTTAATTTATTGATCTATTTATGGCCTGTTTAGTTGTGTTATATTGTTTTATGTAACATATTGTGGGTTGTAATCCAGATGTTAAGGAAAGACTGGCTAAATCTCCAGTGTATAGTTATACTGGGTGAGGTTGAGAATGCAGACTCTTCTCTCCTGTGTCAGACAGATTACAGGTAGTTTACCGAAAGCCAGAATACAATGGATTGGAATGAGTGGGGAGTTGACGCGTCTGTCACCGCCACAGCATCAAAGAGCTTATTTCTGAACAGGGAAGTGGGTTGGTCTGATCCCAGCCCTGTTTTTACTGCAACACAGACATTTCAGTAACTCCTATTTGAATGTCTGTGATTTGATAAAGTAGCTACATCAGCGAAGCGGCATAAAATAATGCGCTGCACCTTCAGGTTAAATAAACAACAGTCTCAGCATGAACTTGGCTTCTTCCAGCAAACTCCTGGGACGCCTCTTTATCCTCCTCATAGCCTCCAGGACATTTCTTCTCCACGGTGAACTCCTATTTTATCTGTAATTACAGCTTTCATCCTCTGTGCGTCTTGAATTCAGACTGATTAGACCTGCAGACAGAAACAAATGAAACCTCAAAGGCCTTCTCAGCAGTATGTAAATAACAACGCCATCCTATAGAGGTCTTTAAAAAGCCTGTAAAGCTGCTGTGAGGGTTTAGACGGTGACAGGCGGAAGCGTATGATCTCATGCTAAGGGGTGAGAGGATGTTTTGCTTTCCATCTTCTATCTTTCCGTGCATCCTATCTGATGTGCCATCGACTCTTTCTTTTGGCCGGGAATGCTTTGTTTTTCCAGCTGTGGAGCCGGTGGCTTTCAGGTTAATGGTGGTTCGCTGCTCCCACCTGCTCTGCTCTTTAAGATCTAATCGGCCGCTATCGCACAGCACGTACAGATTTGGATTAATAATGAATAATCTGACCGTTAAACCTAACCTGCAAAAATGGTTGCTTTCATTTCTCCCTTGCTAATAAGCATACAACCAGCTATATAAACACCCTGTTGTTCTTAATTATAAGCCTGGTGTAGACTTTGGCTGCACCATCTTGTGTTTAAATCCAAGCCAACAATTGCTTTTCCAAACAGAAGACCGATCCCTTCCTGTGCTGAGGAGATTAGTTTTAAGACACACTAATGCACTCAGGAAAGTAAAAGTTGCCTTTAACCCGTAAAGACTCACACACACACAACCATTAACTAAAAGCATCTCCTGAGATAAACTGTAATACCTGTTGATCCACTAATCCTATCAATTGATGTAAATAATTAAAATCAAAGTTATCTATTCATGGTCATCAGGTTTGTACGTTGAGAGGCTGCGTAGTTACCATGGAAACACCGTCATTTTCTACAACATTGATTCATCAGTAAAACCCATGGAGTTTGATAAATGACAGCGGATGGAAACACTTGTTTTTATTTTTAGACAATGATAATTTTGCTGAAAATGTCACTTTTTCCCAATTTTCTTCTTTTGATTTGATATAACAATCTTTGACTTTGCAGTACTTTACAAACATCAGCATGATCAGTGAATTGTGTACAGGAAAATACATGATTTACACTGAAAAAACTTAAAACTAGAAGAGCACTTGAAGACCGCAGACCTGCACCAAGGCAGATCAGTCCCACCCCTAACCCACCTAATCACCACCAAAACTTCACAATTTGTTCCTTGTCAATATATTTACATTTCCTGAAAATTTAATCCAGACCCATCCTTAACTTTTTGAGTTATCTTGTTAATATCCAACAACATTGCAATCCATCCAAAGCAGTTCAATAATTTATATTAATGTGTGTGCATACATTTGTATTTATGAATTTAAAAAAACTGTGTATAGAATTATTTATTTATAGAAGTGATTGTGTGCTGTGCTATAATCTTCCTGCTGTAAACCTGGAATTTCCCCTAGTGGGAGTAATAAAAGATTAGCTTAACCTCCAACGTTCCTTGGCGGAGGTATTAAAAAGGATAATATTACAATAAATGGTGATAAATCACTTATGAAAGGTTAAATATAGAGAAGAGCAACCACAGAAGTACCACTGGGTCTTTATGGGTTAACTAAGAATATTTGGCACTGCAGGGGTCCCATTTGTGGAACATTTCTGTATCTTATTAACCCTTTTAAGACTGATTTATAACAGGCTGCCTTGGCGTCTTTGTTTTTACAATAAGATTGCAAGGAAATGTCTTTTTTGCCAGTTCCTTTGCAACTTTATTTTCAAGAAGAAGTTAACTTTCAATATCTGGCCATTAATTATCATTATTATACATAATGCTTAAAGCAATGTTTTGGTGAAAAAGAAAAATGTGGATGGATTTTTTAGCATATTTATAATCAGAAACAACTGTAAATGTCCATATTGAAACTTTTGAGACTGCAGAAATAAACTTTGAACTATTTTGCATTTGCTCAAAGTTTGAGCAAATTAAGCAAAGAGTATGTTTGAGCCTCAAACATAATCTTTGGTTTTGAACATTATGTTTCCATACTATGTCTTCATATTTTTGGTTATTTACAGGTGTTTGTTATCCTGTGTGGAAGTCTCCGAAACAGTTCCTTTCTACTCGTAATAGAGTTCCAGTGTCGTAAAGCTCAGGATCTTAGCTTTCTGATGCCATTTGAATTTTGTGGATAGCGTAAACAATTAAACAGTTACAGAACCTGAATGCTGTCAAGTGCAAAATGCAGCACTTGTGAAATTGTTGTTAAAGGATCTGAACTGAAGAATCTGGTACTTGAGGTGTTAAGCGTGTACAAAATATATAGCTAACCTTTTATAGGTGAAAGACGGAACAAATTTAAAGAGTTCCAAATTGTTGCAGTCACTGGTGAGTTTCAAAACAAGATTTCTCGGGAGGTGTGGTGGAGCAGTGGATGGTCGCCTCTTTTAACTGGGAAATGTAAATGACTCGTTTTTCAATTAATAAAACCTGAATGTGTGGCTCAAATGTTGATTTAACAATGGCTCAATTATAACTGCGATGAACTGACAACATCAGTAACTTGGCCCATAAGTCACTGGTATAGGCTGAATGATAATAAGTACTTATTATATTTGACAGAATAATGTGTGATGATGTCATTATGACATCTTTGGAAGGGATTTCTGATGCTTAAAATGCTGAAATGAGATTAGTGAGTTCATTTGTCATTGGGTCCTTGAACCACTTTAGGTTATTTCAGTACCCTGCACCCCGAAACGGAGAGGGATGTTGTTTTTGAGTCTTTTTTTTTTTTTTTTTTTTTCTGTTTGTGTGTCTGTTTGTCAGCAACTTTACACAAAATCTACTGGACCAATTTCCATTAAATTTTCAGGAAAGGTGCGAGGTGGTCCAGAATAGATCCCATTACATCTTGGTGAATGTAGGTCAAAGGTCAAGGTTGCAGTAACCAAAAATGTGTTTTTGCAATGATAAGAGATCGAGCAAATCAGGTAAAACATTTGCAAGGGGACGGGGTTTGTTGTTCCTGGCAACACATGCAGGTGCTTTTATTGAACATCAGCAGAAGTGGCTTTTATATACCTCAGAGGAGCATCAGAGCATTGTGGGAAAACTGCTGAAGTATTAGATTTGTGCCATTATGTGACATAAAGATTCATGAAACCTCAAAGATGATGTGAATAAGTGACAAGTTGTGGACATGAAAGTACAAAAAACGTACCTGTA
>JAPTYR010000013.1:9231921-9244434 GCA_029814505.1 Siphamia roseigaster
GTTACAATCATGGACAGTGTAATTAATTACATTACTCCGTTACCCAAAATGGGCTCCGTTAGTAACGCCGTTATACTGTAACGCCGTTATTCCCAGCACTGGTTGTCAAATCAGCTCCTCTGTTTAAAATCGGATCCAAAATGAGACCCAACCTGACCTGGGCCAGGGTTAGTCTGGGTAAGGTCTCGTCTGAGTTACGGTTAGTCTGGGATGACAGAGAGGCTAATATTAAGCTCGGTTTGATGAAGTCCTAAACTGAAGTTGTTAAATGAAATGAAGTTGTTACCCTAACCCTAACCCTGTTTGTGTTTCAGTGAAGAAGAAGCCGGTACTGAAATTACCGATGGAAATGTTTAAACAGGCTCCTCCCACTGCAGTGTAAGACCTTTAACCTTTGACCTCTGTATTCATGGTGGGCATGGCCTTCATCTAAACCCTGTTTCGTGTTTGTCAGACCACCCAGAGACCTGGACTCCAAAGCCTGTGTGACCATCGGCGAGAAGGTAAGGGTTAGGGCTACTGACTGGGTTAGGGTTTGGCATACTGACCAGGTTATGGTTAAGGGTACTGACTGGGTTGGGGTTAGGCGGAACGACCGGGTTAGGGTTAAGCACTACTACCCCGGTTAGGGCTACTGACCAGGTTAGGGTTAGTGGTACTGACTGGAACCACTAGTTCCGACCTGCTGGTTCTGACCCGCTGGTACTTATCCACTGGTTCTAACTCGTGGAGGTTCAGACCCATTGGTTCTGACCCACTGGGGGGCATGCATACGGTCTGGCAGGGGTTACACATGCATGCGTTTGTCAGGGCCGCATGTGCACAGTTCGGCCGGGGGGTACATGCTCATGCGGTCATTGGTTTCCTTCGTACTTTAAATAGTAATACCCTATTGATCTGAATATAGGACGAGGCGTTTTAGTTGAAAATAATGTGAAAATGTGGGGTGGTCTTATAATCAGGATGGTCTGTAATCAAGATGGTCTTTTAATTGGGGTAGTCTGTAATCAGGGTGGTCTTATGATCAGGGTGGTCTATAATCAGGGTGGTCTTATAATTAGGACGGTCTTGTCATCAGGGTGGTCTATCATCAGGGTGGTCTATAATTAGGGTACTGTTATAATTAGGGTGGTCTTATGATCAGGGTAGTCTTATAATCAGGGTAGTCTATAATTGGTGTGTCTTATAATCAGGGTAGTCTATAATCAGGGTAGTCTTATAATCACGATGGTTTTATAATCATGGTGGTCTATAATCATGGTGGAATTCTTATTAGGGTGGTCTATAATCAGGGTGGTCTAGAATCAGCGTCGTCCTATATTTGAGTCAATACCGTACTGTACAGCACACACAGACAGAGCCATTAGGTGAGTGTGTGTTATTGGAATCAGCAGCAAAGTGGTAACTGCTATTGTCTACGCTGCTCTGAAAAACTTTTTTTGGGTCCAGTTCTTGTCAAGGTGGCCGCCCTAACCATAGACCCTAACGATAAAGCGCTGTGGGGGTGTAAGAGTGTGGGACTTGAGGAGACTGAATATGCTATGGACCACAGCCTGGGTAGGAGTCCGAATCGGTATCAGATCCTGATCCCGAACTGGACCGTAACTCTAAATGGAGCCGGGCAAATTATCACTGTGCAGCGCGTGGATCCTCGGGAACAAGCGTTGCGCATGCCATCATGTTACTGCATGTTGTTTGATTGCGATTTTGTGTCACGCGCCACTATTTGGCCTTGCTTTTAACTCACCCCACTGAAGGCCGAATGTGGCTTTTTTTTGTTGCAATATTCGCCCGAATATATTTGGTTACCGAATATTCGGTGATTCCGATATTCGGCTTATTCCACTGATTCCGACCTGCTGGTTCTAACACATTGGTTCTGACCCGCTGGTTCTAACCTGTTGGTTCTGACCCGCTGGTTCTAACTCGTTGATTCTGACCTGTTGGTTCTGACCCACAGAACTTTGAGGTGAAGGCTGATGATCTGGAACAGATCCGTGAACTGGGTCGAGGAGCGTATGGCGTCGTTGACCAGATGAGACACGTTCCCAGTGGAGTCATTATGGCTGTGAAGGTAAGACCAGAACCAGAACCAAGCGTTAGCCTCAGGCAGACAAAAGTTAAGCCAACCTGGAAGTGACAGAAATTGCACTTCACCGTTCCCCGCTAGGTTACTGGCTCCAAAAGGGACTCGGTTCCTATAGACTCCCAAGTTCAAAAGGTCAAAGTTCACACCAGAAATATACTTGTTTACAGCCTGGTTCAAAAAACCATTTTAGCTTTAATAGCTTAAGTTTACCTTCATTACAACTGTGAGGGGGTTGCAGTTTTTAATAACTTGTTTGTTTAGATGTAATTAAATTTTAAAATTATGCATAATTAGGGGCATGTTCTTTTGATTGATAGGTGCCAGATGCGTTGCCAGTGCTCCCCGGAAGGCCTCAGCCTGCAGGCTCCAGGCTCATTGCCTTTTTTCTCCCTTGCTGATTCGAGGCGTTTTGTGGCGGCGGGAAAGTGACAGCTGCCATTTTTAGCCTTAGCTTAGCCTGTCTACCTCTGTTAGCTCCAGGTTAGCTCTTAGCTTTAGCCTGTCTACCGCTGTTAGCTCCAGGTTAGCTCTTAGCTTTAGCCTGTCTACCGCTGTTGGCTACAGGTTAGCTCTTAACTACAGGCAGCATAGTTTGATAGCTGTCAATTAATCTCCCCCAGGCTCTCCGCTCCACCTCTGAATCCATTTTTGGAATTTTTGGGAGTGACAAACACGTGACCGTGCGTGACGCTACCAAAATGGCAATGGTGGGAACCGCCTACTTTGCTTCATTTCAGCACTTCAGAAACCAATGGGTCACGTGAACGGAAGGTTCGTCCATATTTTATACAGTCTGTGTGTATGACACCAGGTACATCAGATATGGTTTTACCTACACCGAGGACAAAAACCTCAGTGTGCGTAATTCTTCAATAAGTGACTGAATTCACTTAATTTTTGACTGAGTGGACACTTCTGGTTTTGGTTCAAATGTACCTAAATTAGTGTGAAAAGGAATATGTCTGTATACTTAGTATAACCACCTGCTGGTCAGTCTGGTTAATCTCTAAAGTTGTTTTCAAACTATGCTATATCTCAAGTTCATTAAATAAATTTGAGAAGTTTCATTTTTATTAGTTTGGGTGGTGGCTTGTCATTAAGAGATGATAGTAGGCTCTCAAACGACAGCAGTTGAGAACTACTGGAGAAAATGACACTTACTCGGTCGTCCTCTGCTTTTCTGATCCTCCAGGTACTTGATGACCTTGGTAGGGTCTGGACTGTCTGCGTACCTGATGAAGAACAATGTTTTTGATGGGATTTACACCATAGTTCACATTGAGCTCCTTTACGTGACTGTACAAATCTGATCAGAAGACTACAATAATCAGATCTGATGTGTTGAGATGCACCTTGGGAATGTGATGATCGAAAACCCTGGTTTTGCCATTTTACGCCATCATCGGACTAAAACGTCCTATTTTTGACCCCGTTTACATTACACACTAATACTTGATTGGTTATTCAGTTTCTGTAGTCATCTAGTTATTCAAGCAATTATGTAAATAGTATAATCTGATTGTGAGACATCAGATGAACAGAGTTGGATTTCTCTCCAATACTCCGATGTCTCCCTGCATGTATACAGGTTCATCTGATCTACTTAGCTCTGTTCCATCTGCACACACGTAAAATCTATTAAAATTACAGAAAATGGAAGTGATGATGACAGACATGAGCTGGAGGCAATAACAGGAAGTGTCTTCCATTAATGTTTACACAACAATTTTTTTTTTTTCACAACAGATTGACTTGTGCATATGCATGAAACATCGGAGTCCTGTGGAGAAATTCATAATGTGATTACTCAATTAGATTACTGCTGTTGTCTGATTAAGTATATCAGATTTTACTGTTGACATGATCACTTCATTAACTCCAGGTATTGCATAATGATCAGAGTATTAGTGGACATGTAAAAAGCCTCACTTAATATAGCAGAAAACAGAAGTGATGGAGTTTAACTTGAGTGTAATACAATAATAGAAGGTTCGATTCTACCATCACAACATAGACTGGTACTCCAAAAATATCTGATAAAACCTGATTATGGATTAAACCAATCATATTTCTGAAATGTGTCAGATCTGATATTATAATTATTGGATTACTCTCAGTTATCAGAGTTGTATGACCGTGTAAACAGGCTCAATGTCTTCAGCTTGCACTTGAGTATGGCACTTCCGTTTTGATTTAAACATATCAGATTATACTATTTGCATGAAACTGGCTCATCGCACAGTTTGATGCAGGTACTAATGTGGAATAAATGCAGGTTAATTCTGATTCAAAACAATAAGAAAGTAATGCAGAGAATATTTAAATTCAATATGAAAACCCTTTAGATGCTGTAAATGGGGTGTACGTTGCATTTACCAGTACGGTATTCCAGGCCAGAGTTCAGGGTGCTGCTGCACCATCTGCTGGTTCTCATAGGAAAGGATCACCTGTTGACCTTTGACCCAACATGACCGCAGGGTGGGCCTGTCCTGCACAAATACACACATAAGCATTTTAACCCTTAAAGATCTGAAACCACTTTTGTATTGACTTTCAAATGAAAACCTTTCTTAAGAGTTATCACTTATTATTATCATATTATCCTCTGTATTTTGGATTTTTTAGAATAAATCAGGCATTTTCCTAGATTTAATTCACTGATCATGTAGATTTTAATAAAGAACTCCAAGTAAATTGAAAGGTAATTATAAAAAAACAAAGATAAGTGAAGAAAAATTTTATTTTTACAGCAAAATATATGATTGGCTGAGCATAAATACTGGGGGGGTGGTATCGCTGGCGCCACAACCAAGTCTCAAAATCCTTGGTGGATTCCATCTGCACAGTGATGCATCACAGCAAGTCACAGCTGTCAATCACTTCTCAAAGCAGGGCAGAAGGCATTCCATCAGCCCAACTCTTCGGGAGGGCTCCTCTCCACTGCCCGCGACTGGCAGCTCCAAGTGGACCTGGGAAGACAACTCAAGTTCCCAACCCACATTGCAACCACCTTACTTTGGCCAGACATGGTGCTGACATCAGAGCGGACCAAGCAGGTGGTGCTGCTGGAGCTGACAGTCTCCTGGGAGGACTGGATCAACAAGGCAAGTGAGTGCAAGAGGGCCAAATAGGCAGAGCTGATCAGAGAGTGCTGGAGCAATGGCTGGAAAGGCCACTGTGATCCTGTCAGAACTGGGTGCAGAGGTTTCAAAGGTCACTCATTACAGCGAATGTTCAAATTGCTGGGAATTACAGGACTGCAGTCAAGGAAAGAACATCCTTGAACCACAGAAAATGACTCCTGGAGGCTGTGGATCCATAGGAGGGATCTGTGGTGTGCTACAGGACAGGGCAGAGTCTGATCATCCCCGGTTGGGTCATTTGGGTGTATGATGATTAAAGACCCGAAAAACACCGTATAACCAGGGGTTCAGCACTGATGACTTGTCCAAGTCGCACCGTGAGGCGTCTTCAAATTCCAAGCATCTAAAACCACGGTCGTTTTTTAAACTAAACGGAAAAGATTTCTGCAAAAAATGGCTCGTGTTACTTGTTTATGTTCAGTTATTAATAGCTTTGCTGAAAAAGACACTTTTTCTTCAGTTTTTTTTTCTGAGTACTTTGAGAAACATTTACATGATCAGTGAATAAAGTATATGAAAATACACAATTTTCACCAAAAAAAACCCCAGAGGATGGTATAATAAACAGTGAAAATTTGCTTAAAAGTTAAATAGAACAATTAATGTGGGACCTATCACAAAAGTAGCCTTTATGGGTTAATGCAAAGTGAGTGACTGAAATAAATATTAAAACTATGAAAAGAACAAAGCTAAAGGTGACCTGAGACTTAATTGTAATGGATTAGATTTATATAGCACTTTTCTCAGCACCCAACGTGTTTTACATTATCGACCTAGTATTCATTCACTCTCTTATCCTCCCTCTGGTGGTGGTAAACTCTGTAGTCACAGCTGCTCCGGGGCAGACGGACAGAAGCGTGGCTGCTAATTTGCACCAAATGTTCCCTCAGACCACCACTAACAAACATTCATACACCAGTATGAGTGGCACTTTGCATTAACTACATAAATGATAGACATGTTTCCATTGGATTTGTTGTTTGGTGTGGGTGTTTTTTTTTTACCTTTGAGGAGCAGAGTTTCTGTCCAAACAGACCAATGATGTACTCCACCAGACAAGTGTGGTCGCTGTCTGTCAGGGACTCAAAATGCGAGCAGGAAACGATGACCACCTCTCTGGGATGAGCGTCCAACCAGACTGCCAGCTCATCCAGAGCCTCCTGCACATGAGAAAGAAACCCCAGTGTAAGACTTTACCTCAGCTTTGTCTGTGTTTTAATCTGACTGATGTGTACGAGTGTGTGTGTATACCTTTACGGTCATCACAGTGTAGATGCCGTGAGCAAAGAACAGTTTGCTGCCTCCTGCTGGTTTCCGGGCGAGTCTCAGGTCCAGAAAACGGATTCCCAGATCACACTGATCACTGAGTACAGACTGCTACAAAGAAAAATACAGATATAGTCCAAAATTAACAACCATTCCAAGACTTTCAGTGTCTAATTAACATCAAACGATATAGACGGAGCCAAACAACACCAGTGATAATCATAATAATCATTATTTAGTTAAAAACTGATTTCTGAAACTTCCCAAAAGGTAAAGTCAATTGATTTTTATTGTACACTATTGCCCATAAAGCCGGATTAAAATATTTGTACCTCTTCTCATGAAATGATTGTGACAACGTGGTTTATTCCTGATAGATACAAAGTGTAACTGAGACTCAGTATGTAATCATTGCACCTGGTCAAAGGTGATTACATACCAATAAAAAGAGGAATGTGTCAATAAATGAAATTATTTCAAATTTATGGGCAACAATGTCCTAGCTACATTGGCTATCAGTGGAAATACTCCCTCCTACTCGCAAAAGATATGAATGAAAGTCCTGAATTCAACATGTTACTGAAGTGAAGTACATGAGTATTATGAGTGGAGCTGCTGTGATTAATTAATTAAAATGCTCAGTTTTCAAATATTAAAGTAACAGCTCAGTTATAATAATCAATACACCAATTTGAACATTTTATCAAGAATAAAACCGCTTTCCTGAGTTTTTCTGATTGTGCTTCTTAAATGTAAATATATTTTAGTTTTTTTAATAGGTTCTGAACAAGCCCATCTGAGGACTTTTGCTAATCAGAAGTTTCACTCCTATTTATCAGCCAAATATACTTTAGGATATTAGAAGTTAAAGCATCCACTATGCAGAATGTACCTGCTTTTATCCTGATGGGAACTGACACAGGCTCTGTCACCCTCAAAAGGATTAAGCAGTTCAGAAAATACATGAATGAATGATAGTAAAATCATAGATGTGTAACATGGATCTTGTGATATATGCTCTAAACCTGTTTCCTTGGGAAACACGACCGTGTCTTGTCTCGGTTTTAGTCTCATCACTGTGTGAAAGGGAGGAATGTTGGAACTCGACAGACCTCATCTGCCCCTTTCTTTAGAACCAACAGAACTTTAAATAAATGTCTGCAGTATTTTATAAAACTTTCTTGAAGAGCCTGGAAGCAAGATTGGTCTTTGTGGTGTCACAGATCCCATTCATTTCAGATTTCCTCACAGAAGGAATCAACTCCCAATGTCCGGTTATAAAAACAGATTTATATTAGTCTGTTTATATCAATAAAAAAGGCACCTAATCTACAGGCATTTTAATGCTGTGGTTTGCCAATGTGTAACTAATTTCAGATGCATTGTTTGACACTATTGCTTGATATACTGGATAAACCTGTGTAACTGTTTTCATTTCCTGGATTGTGTGATATTTTTTTTTTTTTTTTTTTTTTTTTTTTTTTTTTTTTTTTTTTTTTTTAAACCAACAGTTGTAGCCCATAAATAGCCACAAACTCATGATTTGTATTTAGATTCTAGAGCCACAGCAGCACTGAACAGGATACAGTGAATTAACTGAGTGAACAACACCTTAAAACAGGAATAACTATATCACAACTATTAATTACTCTTTTCAAATAAGTAAATGCAGTTACAATTAACTGCAAGTTTCATTCATTCACTCATTTTACCCCTGAACATGTCACATCTCCATCACAGGGTTGACACACACACACACTCATGGGTGATTTAGAAACAGTTGAGATTTTGTTTTGGATAAAATGAAGTTGTTGGAGAAATCATAGTTTTTTTTTTATCTATGTTTTTACTACTTTGCAGTTTCTACAATAACAGTAATTTGTATACTTAAAGATGTGCAGTACAGTCATTTATCAGAAATCACATATTTTTTATGTAAAAATTAATAAGTAGCTATGTGTTAAATCATGCACCTGAATAAATAGTACAATACCTCTGAACTGTAATGGAGAAGTATGAAATGTTAATACTTAATTACAACTACAAATAAAACTAAAAACACAGGCTATATAAAACACAACCAGATTTAACTGAGCCGGTATCATCTTTAGACCCAGCAATGCAAATTTCACAAAACCATTCTTTAAAAAAATACAAAAATGTATCTAAATAAATGACATTATGCTGTTTCCAATCAACACAATTATTTAATGTGAAAAAGAAAAAACTATTACTTTCCAGAGTCTCAGGAGGGCATTTCAGATTAGTTCAGTTATCAGCATGTTGTTTTCCTATAACTTACTCCTTAAACAACTATTAATTTGCTCTGGAGTAAAAAGACTGGATAATACCAGGATAGTGAGTTCAAATTGTGAAAGAGAGATTTTTATGAGGATGAGACATCACTTTCACACACAGATTGGTCACCACAGAGTCCAGACCTGAACCCAGCTGAGAATCTGTGGGATGTGATGGAGACAACTTTACACAATGGTCCCACTCTTCCATCACCCAATTCAAGGTCTGGGAGGAAAATGTGATGAAAGTCTGGATGGGAATGCCATTTACTGTGGCCTAGTATTAATGTGTTGAGTGTCCTCAGGGTTCCCACTCTTTAAAACACGACAGAGACAAGTTATCAGATCACACACTAATCACCCCCCCCCCCTTCTTTGAAAGTGTTTATTTCTATACTTGTAACTTGCATTTACCCAGATGTTTATTCTGCAGACATTTGAGTAATTGTACAATCTATATTTGGCTATGTTTTGTATTTCTATATCTGCATGTTTTGGCTATAATTTATCAATGATAAATAATTATGACACATGTATCAAAACACACCTACAGCTTACAGCATAGCACTTCATTAGCAAGACAGACTGGAGTCTCTCCTGCACTTCCACTAAAGACATTTGTATGTTTTCAGCAAATTACTGAAAAACATGTTCCTTTCTTTCATCTCAGTTTAGGCACACAAGGTCACAAGGCAGGGGGAGGATAAATAATTTATCTGGATAACTTAACCGTTTCCAGAACACTTGACTTTTTTTCCTCCATATGTTTTCCATGACTGGAAAATTGGTCAATCCTTTTCCAGATTTTCCAGGACACGTGGGATCCCTGGTCCTGTAAACAAAGCTAAAGGTGATTCAATAAAATGCTGTGAGTGGATGTTTTTGTTTTTTTCAGTGTGTCCAGTTAGATCAGTACAGCAGCAGATGGACAGGTGTGTGTCCCTGTACCTGTGTAGTGGCCCAACGGTAGACACATGGACGAGTGAAGCAGGGAAGCAGTCTGTCCAACAGTCTGAGGAGATAAGGCTCTGACTTGAGGACAGGAGAGGACATGTCCAGACAGAAGGACATGCTGTCATGGCTCCCTGGGGACACATAGAGGTACAGGTTAACACGTTATGGACTGACAGAAGGATGAGAACCAGAGCTTCGCCCATTACAGCAGTTATACCACAGTAGATGTAGGGTTTTTGGATGTAATGTTCACAGAATTTAGACACTTAGCATAATTAGCCCGAACAGAGTTAATTTGTGCTTTACCAGGTATAGCCAAGTTCCACAGCGGGACATTCAGCAGCTCCTCCGGGAGACGGGACATCCAGTCCGCCGGGTCTACTTCGACCTGTTCCCGTCCTTTGTCCTCCATATTCCTTCACTCTTAAATATGTCGCATTCTCACCACTCTGCTTTCCTTTTAATGTTTTCATTCCTCGGGTTTGGTCCGCTCCTCTTCCTTATTTTTGTTTCCTATTCCTGTTAGGTTTGTGATTTGTTTACACACTGTTCCGGGTTATGAAACGGAAGTTAGCATAAATAGTACACTGATACTTCCTGTGGAGACTTTGAAAATAAAAGAGGTTAGAAGCAAGGTTTTCAAAATAAAAGCTACCCCATAGCCTCTGCAAGCAAAAGTCAAAGTTTTAGCTTTGTTGCTATTAAATAATTGACTTAATTGGAAACAGTAAAGTGAAAAAGATTTTTTCAAATACATTTTAAAAAATGTATACAATGTCCTTTTTAGTGGACAGTTGTGGGGGGGTTGTTTTTTATTTGAGTAAAGCTGTGAGAAAATTTTCCTTACACAGCTACAGATGTCAAATATAATTTTGGGTCTTAAAATGATATTGAGATTCCAAAAAATTATGTAAAAAAAAAAACAAAAAGACAGAAAAGGAAAGTATGTTTTTGAAAAATACTTTGAAACAGCCAATTTATTGGGGATTATTTAAACGCCAAAATCTAAATCAAATCTTAAAAACAAGATAGAAAAATAGGAATTTGCCAGTTCATGCGACATTAAATTGCATTTGTTCACAAGGGACAAGTGGCACAAATGAGATTATTTACATAAATTGATGACAGCAACTGAGAACAAGTAATTCAGCAAATTACTGCAAAGTTGTAAACATGCTGATATTATGCTGCCAGTGAACTCAAAAACAAACTCTACCAATGTGGCATCGTGGAGCCTGTGGAATTACTGCAAATTAGACTTACTGCTTTTCTAAATGCAATTATTCACCAGTGATAAAGACCTGTGAGTCCACTGAAATATCCACAAACATATGCCTTTATATAGAATTAGACATGAAGCCACTTTTTTGTCCTTCCTAGATAAACATCTGATCTCAATGCCCCTTTTTTAACAGTACAGGAACTTGCATTTGTAAGTTAACTAGAGTGATTACATTTTACGTCCACAGCTGAGGCCAAAGTGCGGTATATCCAAGAAAACCCCTCTATGAGCATGAATTAGAGATCTACTGTTCCACTGTCTTCTCTCAGACTTCCATGGCCTAGCCATAGGGTATACTAGCTTCCAAATGTTTTACCTTGTGAGCCCTGTAAAATTAAATTATTGACACTTGTGACTCAAGTTACACACAGAATAGGCATGGCCAGTCAACTGAGGGGTGACGATGACACATTGTGTACCTCACATGACCTCTCAGATGTGTCCCACAGCTTCATATAAAGTTCTATCTAATCTAATATAAATACAGAATATTATCACCTTTGTGAAATTTCCGTTGTCTTTTTTTTTTCTTCTTCAGATTTTTCAGGAAACATCAATCATGTAATCCGAATTTGAGTATTTAATGATGATGACTTAAGTAATTATTTGATGAGGGTGAAGATATACTGGTGAAAAGTAACAAAATGCACAATCTAACCAATAAAAAAACATCAGCAGGTAATATCCATCCATTGGATGGTTACTACAGAGATGCATATGTTTCAACTGTGAAATCACTAAAATGTGGTGTAAAAACGATCAATGACATTATTAAAACTTTAAAGGATAGTGATAAAACCATCATCTTCAACAAAGAAATGTGGTTGCAAAATTGGCATCTGATTGTGATTATTAACCCTTAAAGACCCAAAGATCAACCTTTAATTTAAACCATGTCGTGATCTAAACTGTTCAATACCTGTTGATACACTAATCCTATCAATAGATGTAAATAATTGAGGTAAAATCCAATTTCTCAGACCCATTTCAGAGGCTCCATTATGATCATGGAAGCACTGTCATCAACATTCTTTCACCAGTAAAACCCATGAAGTTGGATCACTGACAGTGGATGGACACACTGGCTTGATGTTCAGTTATTGATACATATATTGCCAAAAGTATTTGATCACCTGCCTTGATGTGCATATGAACTGTCCATCCCATTCTTAATCCATGGGGTTTATTCTGATGTGGCTTCAGTCTTTGCAACTATAACAGCTTCAACTCCTCTGGGAAGGTTTTCCACAAGGGTGAGGAGTGTGTTTATGAGAATTTCTGACTTTTCCTCCCAGAAACATTTGTGAGATCACAAACTGATGTTGAACAGAAGGCCTGGCTCTCAGTCTGTGCTCCAATTCATCCCAAAAGTGTTTTATGGGGACTGGACTGTGGACACAGTAAGGACTCTGTTCAGGTCAGTCCAGTTCATCCACATCAAACTCTCTCATCCATTTCTTTATGGACCTTACTTTGTGCACT
>JAPTYR010000013.1:9266692-9294934 GCA_029814505.1 Siphamia roseigaster
TCAGAGGCTCTGGAGTTACCATGGAAACACCATCTTCTACAACATTGATTTACCAGTAAAACCCACTGAATTTGATAAGTGACAGTGGATGGAGCCACTTGTTGTAAGTTGATTTAATGATATACTTTATTGGAAAAACAAAACCTTTCTCAGATGTCTCTGCTTTTGAAAAAATATCCTTTTAATACTGTTTAAATTTTAACGAACAGCTACATGATCCTTAAAATGACGAACAGGAACATATCTGATTTATACTGAAAAATGCAAAACCCAGGGGATAATATAAGAAATCATGATTAATCACTTGAGAAAGACAAACAATCTTTTGGAAGTTGTATCAAGAATAGTTATTTGTTGCTAAGGGTTAAATTAAAATTGAAACAGTTGGTAATATCGTTTCATTGACCTATCTTCCATTGAGAAAAGTCCAACAGAACATTATTTGATGTTCCAAAATTATCTTTTTCATAATGAACATTATCATATTGGCTGTTTCTTTTCACACTTAAACAATTAAAAATCTTCAGGGATTGAAGGCAGTGAGTGATAACATGTTTAAAGTGTATTTTTCCACCCCAGTCATATCTGTTTGCCTCTTTGCAGGATCTTCATTGTATTATTTTTGTTTCAAGACATCTCACAGCGTTAATAGTGCACGACAGATGTAACATTGACCTTTGACCCAACCGTAGTAAACTGTGGCACCTTGACTTGTTGCTGGGAACAATCTTGATAGTCTTCATCTGCAGTTAAGAGCAAACATAAAGTAAAAAAACAAACAAAAAAATGGTCTGAATGCAATCCATGCATGATGCTACTGGACACAGTGATTATAAAGGTCATTAAGTTAAAGGTCACTTTTAGCTTAGTTTAGTTTATTTCAGGTGCAAACGTAATACAAAACATAAGGGGAAAAGTAGAATTATAGAAAAAGAGAAAATTTAAAAAAATGGAAACTGTTGTGCCTAAAAGTTTCAACTGGATTTTTTATGTATCTCCATTTTGTAGAGATTAACAAAGGTTCTCCACAATAATCCTGGTTCAGTCCTAATCCTGTTTCCATTTCTGATTCTGTTTCTGCATTTTTGTGTTAGTTTGTGGTTATGTTTTGATTGGAAGTGTGTCTATTTTTACTCTTTCTTTTTTTTCCCCACTGAATCTGCAGGATCTGTCTTACAAGGATCGCCACTGGCACAGCGAATGCTTCCTCTGCATCAAGTGTAACAGGTCTCTGGTGGATCGGCCCTTTGCCACCAAGGATGAAATGCTGATGTGCACTGAATGCTACTGCAATGAGTACTCTGCCAAATGCCATGCATGCCTCAAGACCATCATGCCAGGTGGGGAAACATACCAGTGTTGTGGAATACATATACAGTATATACATCAACACGTGCTATTTGCTAATTCAACACAATGGAAACAAAAAACATAAATTGCACTTCAGTTTACTCATAAACAATTGAAGATTGTCCAATTTGCACATATTTGAAGTATGTGTGAAGTGGAATACACGTTTATTTTTACAGACAAAAAAAAATAAATAATCAAGTTTGCAAGTACATTTACTAATACATCAATTAATGACATGTTCCTTGCACAAGATGGACTCCAACATAAACTTCACACAAATCCATCAGCTTCCACAAATATTTCAAATTGACCTTTAATATGACAATAATATTTGGTACAATCATGTCTGTTAAAATATCCTGTTAAGCTATCTTATCTTAAGAACAAGGGCTGAAACTCTAAAAACGCATCAGAAAATCTGTTTTATCATAGTTTTAAAAACCAATATTACACAATAACACAGTATTCCACCAGTGTTCATAAAAAAATGAACAAAATGCCCTAAACAAAATTCAAAGATGCAACATGTAACATGATAAAATGCTATAAAAGGCCATGTAAGAGATATAACAAGATGTGAAAGACTACATACTCCTTTATAAATATAGATATTATGGCCATTCATGACGTGCTTTTATAAATATCCCAAGGAAACATGACCTTGATGCGTCGGCTCTTGAAAACGTCACTGACCATGGGTAAAATATACTAAAAAAGTAAACTAAACCTTAAATCATTAAGTGGTGTCAAGAAATGTTAAATGTGTGTTAAACACTAGTTTACACCATTCATAGAAGTGGATATTAAAGTGCACTTTTAAAAGTTCAGTGTATATACTGCCCATATCAAAATCTTACCAAGTGTATTTTTGTTATTTCTAGTCCAAATATCTCATTATTTTTAAAATAAGACACAATCACCGAAAGAAGAACTTTTCAGTGAGATATAAAAACCAACTATTAGACAATAGATCTCGAAAGTCTTATTTCAAAAAAATGTTACTAAGATCATTTTCACTTCTTCAATTGGTAGATGTTTTGCTTGAATTAAGCAAAAAAATAACCAAAAAAAATTTCTGCCAGCAAAAATTATCTTCTTGAAATAAAATTTCCAAGATCTATCTAAAAATCAGTTATTCTCATTCACTAAAAAGTTACTCTTTATGTGATTATG
Source organism: Siphamia roseigaster (assembly GCA_029814505.1). Classification (NCBI taxonomy): domain Eukaryota; kingdom Metazoa; phylum Chordata; class Actinopteri; order Kurtiformes; family Apogonidae; genus Siphamia; species Siphamia roseigaster. Next base: position 9,269,219 of record JAPTYR010000013.1, read on the forward strand.
TCTTATTTTAACTGTGATGAGATAATTTGACTAAAAATGAGAAAATGACACTCAGTAGAATTTAGATTTTTTTTTTCCAGTTTACCATCTGTACATGCATGTATCCTTGGTGACATTTGTGTTGGAGTCTGTGTTGGACTCAGAGCAAAGTAAATCATTTTAAAAGATAGAAAACAGTGTTTATAACCTTTATAAATAACCTTTACACTCAATATATTCCACCTTACTCTTTGTTAATCTAGTGACAGCATTGTGTAATTCTACCTACAGTTAACTGAGAAATGGAGTTAGTAAATGGCAACAAATACCTCCAAAGATAACTTCTGCAAATCTTAAAAGTAAATATAGTTTCCTTTATCAGACTACTTGATCAAGTAGGTGCATAGACACTAAGTAAGATGCACCTTACTCAAAGTAAATTCAGCTGAAACTCAAACAACTGATCCCAAGACATTTGTGAAAATAACTGAAGCATCACTTAAATAGGTGTTTATAGTATGAATGGACCCATGTGATAAATGAGAGTACAAGTACATTTTAAATAGATTTCACAGAGTAATGCTAAAAATACATAATTTGAGCAAGAAAAAAAAAAACCTCACCAAAACACATAACACTGACTGGTCATGTTTTTGCACTCAGACTTCAAAGTTAGTGACGTAATGAAACTGTGACTCTGATGGGACTGGTGCCCATCATCCTCCTTGCTTTTATTAGGTTGTGGGAGTCAGTCAGACATGAACCAGATCTTCAGAACACCACCACATGGCTCTCATGATGGGAAAATTTCACAATTATATTTGTTAGAGTGAAGAATTTGACCTCTGTTTATCTCGCTCCATCCTTCATCTTCTCTTACCCACTTTTCCATTTTCTTTCTCCCTCCCTTCATCTGCCTCCTCTCCCCTCCAGGCTCCAAAAAGATGGAGCATAAGGGCAACAGTTGGCATGAGAATTGCTTCACCTGCAACCGTTGCCAGCAGCCCATTGGCACCAGGAGCTTTGTGCTGAAGGATGCCAACAACTACTGCCTGCCCTGCTACGAGAAGCAGTTCGCTCTGCAGTGTGTCCACTGCAAGAAGGTAAAACCTGCACACATTCACTTACACTTATTCACGTCATTTACTATTTACAGAAGCTCTAATTGTATTTGTTCCCATTTGCTGCCAATTTATGTCTCTACCTTTAAAGAGCATGAATCAACAGCTTTCTCTTACTGGTTTTCTTTCTTTCTTTGGTCTCGAATGAGCAATTCCTGCACCCCACAGCATTAATACTGTGTGTGAGAGGCTTTTTAACCTCTTGAACCATGGATTGTTCTGTTAGCATCCCATGGGTCGCTTTTAAAGTTCAACAATGAGCTCTGCATAGCATTCAGTTTGTATGATTATTGTGGCTGAGGTGTTAAAATGAAATTCATCGTGAGTGTTGCAATGTGTCTAATGTGTTATAAGTTGGACATTGTTTTTTTATTTACTTTCCTAGGACAACAAAATAACATTATAGACTGTAATAATACTGAAATATATAGTCCATACGAAGCCTTGTGTTGTATTACAGTGTGTGGACTACATGGATCCACTGAGAAAAAGTATGTTTGCTTAGGCCTCGTTTTGCAGTTACAGCTGCACTTGATAAGAACAGATCACAGAACTGATATCTTAAGAGTTTAAAATTCATATAAAAAATGATACATTAATAATTAGAGCTAATAGCAATAGACGTCATTTAGACCTGTCTCTGTTATAGTTTTACTATGTCAGAGTGAATTTATTATTATTGTTATTTTATTAATTAATACTATTTTTTGTTTACTTTATGTGATGTGTAATTAATTGTTCAATTGCACTCTTGTCTTGTATTTGTCTGTATTTAGGTATTTTAGATTAATATATTATTTTTTAAAATTGCCTGTTTATAACCTTATGGTGCTACCTTATAGGGTGACAATTTAACATCTGTCCAGGGAACTGCAGATGAAAAAATAGCCATTAAGCTAACTGTGGTACATTTACAGCAATATGAATTAAAAGGCAATGTCCCTGTTATAAAAACTGATAAATAAATTTAAAAAAAATCAAATCAGTGACAGCATATGTACAAACTATGAAACATGGCAGTTGGAGCAGTATGTATAGTGTGATACTGTATGTAGCACATTTGTATAATTTAATACACAATATGAACACATGCATGTACAAATTTTTAATTATGCATATTTCATTTATGTATTAAAAATCATGATCTATCCAGTAGGTATATGTACAAAATAATGATGCATCACCGATATGATAACATCAGTGTTGCCATGGAAGAATATATATGTATACTTGATATTTTATAATGCCTCCAATGGCTGCTGATTTGCACAGATATCTAAATCCATGCAGAAATGTATGGTTCATAACAGTTTCAGGCAGGAAACAGATGGTCAACAGGCAGGAACCTGAGGTGTCTATTGTGCTAAAAGCTGGTAGGTGGCTCATCAGTGACCGAGTCAGCAATATGTACGAGAAATGACTGAGTATTATAACACACTGATGCTGCACATAATTACATGGAAACTCTGCCTAATCTGACCTAAATCCACACTCAATATGTAATCCTGTTGCACTGTCAAATGCCTATAAAATAATTTTGCAAACCACAGATATATGCACTGTTGCATATATCTATCTATAAGTATCACCTTTAATCAGGCATAATCATACATAATGAATTCCAGTTACAATTTATCTATCAGGAATAAGTTTAGTCACAATCATTTAATGAGAAGTATAAATATATGTTCAGACCTGTGATAAACTGGTGACATGTCCAGGGTGCACCCTGCTTTCACCTATAAGTAGCTACCGTGACCCTGGTTAGGATAGATTCAGATTATGAAAGATGAATGAATGCACAAATATTTTATTCCAATTTTATGGTTAACAGTGTGCAGATAATCTCAATATCTGAAGACCAAAAATATCTGTCAAATCAATAGTTTGAGACTTTACAGTTTGTGTGTTCCTGTTAAGTCAAATGACTGCAAATGAAAACAAAATGTCTTAGAATAGAATAGGTCTTGTGACTGTCAGAAGAACAATGAAAATCAGTGTGGCAGTTCTGTTTCTGTTTAGCAGCAGATTGAAGTGCAAAAATAAAGACTGTATATAAAGCAATCGCAGAAATATACTGAAAATCTATACTGACATTTTGACAAAATACAAAACTTGAGAGAAACACGAGAACACAAAATACCAACTGCACTGCAAATAGAAGAAATATGATAATAGATATAAATAAATAAATATACAAGATAATAAAGGATATTTACAAGGTAAAACAGAAAAAAGACAAGGTGCATGAGTTATGAGTTTAGTGGCGGTACAATAAAAAATAGAACACCATAAGATTAACTTAGGCAGGGGTGTCAAACCCCAGTCCTCGAGGGCTGGTGTCCTGCATGTTTTAAATGTTTCCCTCTTCCATCACACCTGAATCAATCAATGATCAGCTCATCATCCAGCTCTGCAGAAGCCATATTTATTGCTTTATATATTAAACCATCCATGTGTCTCTTTCAGCCAATCACCACTGGAGGAGTGAACTACCATGACCAACCCTGGCATAAGGAGTGTTTTGTTTGCATTGGATGCAAGCAGCAGCTGGCCGGTCAGCGGTTCACCTCCCGGGATGACTTTGCCTACTGCCTCGACTGCTTCTGCAACCTGTTTGCCAAGAAATGTGCCTACTGCACCACCCCCATCAGTGGTAAAGAATGACTCGCATTTCAATGAGAGGCACAACTTCAGAGTTTGCATGTAGTACTAGCGAGAAGTTTGGATTCTGTAGAGATGGTCACGAGTGACTGTTTTACATTGTGTTAGTTGTCGAAGAACTCCTCCTGCCTTCATATGCTATGAGAATTATAGTCACTGCTAGTTATGAACTTAAAAAAATATATATGAATGGCCTTTGATGTCATATTTTCCACAGAACTGGGACACATTTTCCATACACATACAAATTCACAAGTGGCAATGTTCATCTTTTCGATAGCACATGAAGGCAACATTAATCCCAAGTTGTCTCCATAGAAATCAGTATAGGGTGAATGTTAATCACTGATTGCATCAACAGAAGATGTCCTTAGTTTCGTAACCATTTTGTGCTTTAATTGTTAAGAAATCAGTGGTAATTTTTACATAAGGAGAAGCCTATCCAATTGGGTTTCTTCAATATTTTATTTTTTTAACGTCATACATACTATTACTAATTATTATACTAATACTATCCATTGAAGTGGATTTAATGCATGGTCAGTTTAACATATACTAATAAATTTTAATGCATAAGCACTGCCATAAAGTTCTTTCCACAAGGAGAGCATATGATATGATGAAGAAAACACATAATTTTAGTATGAAATGTAACTGAATTGTCATGAATCTGTGATAATACTGTCAAACTTCAGTCACTGAGATAAAATGACAAAAACCATACTTATTAAACTGACCAAACTATTCCCTAAACTGTAGCTAATTTGATACTTTCTTTGTAATCACATGTTTTGGATTCATTAAACTATATATCAGGATAAAAGGAGAATTTAATCACCCCACAAAGGGGAGATTCAAGGATCACAGCAGCATTTACAGTAAAGTGATAGTAAGAAAATACTAGAAAACACAAGAATTGGAGTCATTATTGCATATAATGCGGCTTTAATTTAAAACGGAATACCTGTCCACTGCATTGATGTCATACATGAAAGTGTCAATATAATTAACCCTCAAAGACCCAAACGTCTTTGAGGGTTAAATGCGGACGTTTGGGTCTTTTGAGGGTTAACTGATGTGTAAAAAAAAAAAAAAAAGCATCACATGTGAGTATTCCACATTAAACATTTAAGTAAATTTTTTACTGGATTCAAAATAAGGGAAAAGTGCATTACAGACCTGTGGATACAACATAGTTTTTGGTTGATGTAAACTGAGTAGACACACATAAAGACATAACAAACACCTTTCACGTGGACTCCTTTTCCAGATCACATGCCTTCATTTCCCGTCAATTACCGAGTTATTGCATTAAAGAGATCATGTGACTGTTCCCTGTGTGAATTACTGATGGTTCATCTTTGTTGCTTTTGTCTCAGGTCTCGGAGGCAGCAAGTACATTTCGTTTGAGCACCGTCAGTGGCACAACGACTGCTTCAACTGCAAAAAATGCTCTGTCTCTCTGGTTGGCCGAGGTTTCCTGACATGCAAAGATGACATTCTTTGCCCCGACTGTGGCAAAGACATGTAAATGATCTCAAAGCTGAAGATGAATTTATACGAAAGAGCTGCCATGCATAAAACAGCAGCACTAAGCTAAGATGACCTTTGTTGCATTGTCATCTATAAAATGTTCTTTTATCTGTAGAATTTTGTTTTTTGCATGCGCTGATCATTTTGTGCTTTACACAAGCTTTCCTTCCAAATAGAGCTTTTCAGTTATCGGGGAGAAAACTTTGAAGTAGTTGTAACAACTGACAAAAATCCCCTCAAGAAAGCAAAAGCATTGCACAGGCAATGAGTGTTCAATTGTGTGTTTTTTGTCCATATATTTCAACAGTACTAAAAAAATATAACTTGCACTTTGGAATTACATATGTATAAGATTGCAACTATTTTAGACATTTAAGAGCATAGTGATGGCACATTTTTCAGCAGAGGTAATGTAATACTACTAACACTTGTTCTAGTATTGTAAAATCCGCTGAATGAAATATAAATATGTTAAGAATAACAACATTTTTAAAGTTTATTCATGACTATTGCTTGGTGATTAACAAAAATGTTTGCACATAACAGTACAAATACTTAAGTATACTGTATATCTCTTCATAGGTTTTATAAATGTATTTTATGAATATTCCTGTGTTACTGAACAAAAGTTTTGTATTTAGTGTAGTGCAATCGAATTCTGAAAATCACAGATAAAATGTGATTTTCAACTATCATGTAATATTAGAGTTGAGTAAATAGAAACATATTTTAATTAATCATTTTATGGAATATCAACAAATGTTTTCTATTTACAAATTGCGCAGTCTACGTAAACTTACACTCTAGTGGTTCAAATCTGTGTTGAAGGTATTAAAGGTTTAAAAAAATATGTGAAAGCAAAAAAAGTGGTCAACTTCAACTGTGTAACGCTTGGTTTTTGGCAGTTTAACACTTTTTTTATTGAATTAAGCAATAAAGAGTAAAGAACTAATCCAAAAGAAGTGACAGTCTTTGATTTTCCTATTTTCAACAGCCAATGACAGTGTGACTTAAGTGTTTGATGCTTCTTAAATCAATTTCTGGCAGATGCAGCCCTTAGTCAACAAAGATCGTCTATGAGACCAAAGCTGTAGTTATGTAAGGACCAATAGCTAATAAGAGGACTTACTCTGTCCAGATTTTACGTTGCACTCTCTCAACTCGTTGTGAAACGTATGTCTGCAATGTGTCATCCGGCGCTCTCCGCACACACGATCTTTGTCTAGCGTACAGGAAGTAGCCGGCAGGTGCCACCGGAAGTGTGTAAATCCAGCCCGAGTGAATAAGGAGAAGCTAGCGGCATAATAGGAGCATCACACTTATTATTTAGAGCATCTGTTTCAGGTAATGTGATATTTGTAGCGTATTTTCTATGAGTATCATTATTATCTGGTTACTTACAAACTCATTTTGTTTTACAGTGAAAAATACGTTTTGTTCTGTAAAGCAACTGCGGCAACTAGCAAGGCGGCTAATCATTTAGCAAGGCTTTGTTAGCTAAATGGCTATGTAATATAATGCCATAGAAAACGCTAGAAAACAGGGTTGCGCTAAATTAATCAACAGTGAATGCTTATTTATATTAAAATCACTGTCTTCCTATCAAAGTCATAGTTTATTGTAGTTGGCTAATGGACGTCCCCTGTGAAGTATATTAACTGAAGAAGTGACTAGAAGCTTACATTTTACGAGCTTTTTATAAGGGAGAACAACGTTTATTGGCTAACAGAGGTCTGCGCCTTCTGTTCACACTCACGCGCATCCCTTACGGCAATTTGGGTTAATTATGGTGTCGTAATTTTGTTCTAATATAGAGCAGAGCTGCCCTGTCTTATTCACTTTAAGTTAACATAATTAACCTTTATCCAACGTTTTAAACGTTGTACGGAAATTATTAAGTATAATAGGTGTATTGGTCTTGAGCAAATCTTGAAATACAGATTGTTCACTCGGAACATTTCACGGAAGATTTAGGTGCTACAAATGAGTTTAATATCCCACATATTTTTGGTTTTTATTTCTATAGATTTGGTATCTATTTAAATTAGATCTGGTATGTATAACATCTCATGGTAAGAAGTATGGTGCCACTGCCAAAGTGGTATAATTAGATTTCTGTAGTCTGGTGTAAGTGCTGAACTGTGCACTGTTCAGACATTAAACTGTTGCCTTTGGTCATCAGATTGTGTTGTCTCAGCTGAAATGAGCACTGCTGTCCCAAATCATCGAAGGACCAAGCCCGGAGGTAAGAAAGACCAGGTCCAATGTGGGCCTTTTATTGGTGCAACACTTGTTCTTCAGCCATTGAGGATTCTTGGAATCTTATTGCATTTTACTCAACTGGTCTGTTTGTACCAGGTTGTGTATAACCATCACAATAATGGATTCTTCATCAACAGAAGTCTTTGCACAATGGATGTCAGACTATAGTTATGTGTATGACCCTGTCATGCACCACCTTTTGAGATAGTAATGGACCTTAAAAAAATCAGCTTGTTTGGTATGAGTTTGAGGTTTTTTGGGTTACTTCTTCAGTAGTTCTGCTCTTTAACAAATGACTCAGTGAAACACTTCTTCTGTACTAGTTTCTCAGGCTTCATAACCGATGTCTTATCTGTCCTCTTTTCCCAATCCGTGGAAATTGACAGTGCTGTGGTTCACAAATCATATTCGAGACATGCATATTTTCTTGAATTTTCCAGTAGGAACAAATTTGATGACTGTACTGAATAAAATAAACCACTTCTGTCCTGAACAATAGAACTGTTTTTTAAATTCCTTTACTTATATACAGTCATATAAAACAAATAGGTAGACATAAGGTACAAAAGGGGCCTTTTAAAATAAATTAATTCCTGTTCTGTAAAGGGATGTATAAAAATGCCAGTCTTTTACCATATATATTTACACATAATAGTGTGCCATCTTATTGTATGTGTACCACAGGCCTGTACCCGGTTGGAACCCCTGTGTACTTAAACATGAGATGATGTGTTTAATTGCATGTCAAATCCAGTTGTGGATCTAATAAGTGGATGCGGATTTGGAAAAGTGGTGGACCTGTGCAGGACTCTGATATGTGTTAAGTCTAAACCCACTTCCCTGTCGCTGTCTCTCAATGAGGGACAGGGGTTCCCTGTGCTGTGTCCTCACTTGCACAGAGAGAGACTGAACTTTTGCCACCAACACAAAATCAATTACAGAATCAAAATACCACAGCTCACAAGGGCAGATTGTACCATGGAGGGCAAACCGAACAGGTCTCAGTTTTACTTGATACCGTTGCATCCCTACTTTCAAGTCAGTTACATGAACCAGAACGACACCTGTTCCACAGTAGAAAAGGAAACTTGGTAATTTAATGACCAAAAGATATATTTATCTTATTGACCCCAAGTATTGCCTAGCTTCATTAGTTTTATTACAGGTTAAAAACAAATCTGGTTTCTTTTAGATTAGAGAATTTCTAGCTCCTCAGAATGTGGTGCAGTGTAACCTGTGGTGATTTATACAGAGAATAAATGAGTTTGCTTGCAAATGGGGCCACTGAGCAAAGCAAGCGGAAGTAATTCTTTGTGCATTGCAGGCATAAAGCCTGGGGCAGCATCCCAAGGTGTCACTGGACCAACCTCCCAGATCCCTGGACTGTGCCAGACTGCCACTGAAAGCAGTCCGGTGGAGAGGATCAGTGGCCGGAGAGTGGGGATCTTTGAGACAGATTCTGATTATGTCAAGCTGGCAAAGCAGGGGGGGCACAAAGGTAAAGAATCTTCCTGTGTTTTCAGACTGCAGGTTTGACTATGGTGGAGTCACCATATTTCTAATACCACAAATCCCAACTGATTCATTTGATCTTAACACAAAGTTCATCGCTTTTGAAATGCAAAGCTGTGGCCTGTTTGTCCTCAACATGAAGGAGTGTGTCCTTATTCTAACATGACTCCTGTGCATTTTGGCAAAACATAACAGCTCCTTTTATTTATGGAACCTGCTGCAGTGCTAGTTTCAGCTCTCTGAGGAAAACTGTTTTTTGTCTTCTGAACTCTTATACTGAAAAGTTACATGTAATTTTATTCCAATCCAACACAGCTGAAGAAAAGTGTTTCAGTTCTCTGGTTGACTTAAGACCCAAATGACTTCAAGAATATTTTTAGCAGCATTGTTTGTTTCATGTTACATCTCACAGTATTGCCTTTTAAGGGTGAACTGTATTGATTGCCTCATTGTAAGCATTGTATCAACCCCCTCAGGGCTTCTGAGTCACGATGTTGATACTGATGAGAAGCCAAAGATGGCCTACAATCCAACCAACTGGTTTGGAGGTGATGAGTCAAAGAGGTAAGAAGACCACAAGGCTGACACACTGATCAGATCCAGAGGATGCATCCCTGCTTTTTGAAATAACAGCTTTGTGTGCACAAAAACCAGGACTTGCTTCACTACGGCTACATTCAAACAGTAGGTCTTAAAGCACAATTCAGATTTTTTAGTGAAATCTGATTTTTTTTGTTTGTGTCTGCGTGTACAATTTACACATTAAATGTAACTTCTAACAGTTTTGAGTATGAACTGAATGCGACCCTCATGCACAAAAGAGTTGCTGATGTTACTGTACATGACCACTCAGGCATACACTGTGTTTACAGAAGTAACACTACTAGGATGCAGAGTTGTGATGCGTGTTGCATTTCAATGATATAAAGGTCAGATGAATGTGACCTTGCCATTCAGACTGAAGTCACATTGCAAAATATGTTTTGGATTTAGGACCATATGAAAGTGGTCTGGGTTAAATTTCAAATAATTGGATTGGTGCTGTATACATTGTCTTTAATAGACTGGATACTGGTCACATCTGGGCAAAAAAAATCTGATTTTTTTGGGCCACGTTTGCCTGCAGTCTGAATGTAGCCTAAATGTATTTCTCTCTGTTTTCTATCATTTGTTTTCAAATTGTTCACAATTAAACTAATGAATAAAGTTGGTTAATTCGCCACAAGAGGGAGAAAGACAGAATTAATATGGTGGACACAGCAACAAGGCACATACACAGATAACTGCAAATGTTTTACATATTGCAAACAATATGGTGATGAAATGAGAAAAAAACATTAGCCACAACATCATATATTGCATCAGTGGAAAGGATATCAGTTGTAGGGGAGGGAGAAATTGCTGATTTTTAGATGCGTCGCGATTTACGACAACTGGGTGCTGTTACTATGGCTACAAGTGGTTCTACTGATCAGAGAACTTGCCAGGGGGGGGGTGACTGATGGATTACATACTCAGCAAAATTAATAAATAGCGCCGGGTAGGTTGAAGTGAAATGAAATGAACTCAGATATATAATGGAGGTGCACTGGTGGCTCACCTGGTACAGCATGTACTACATCAGCGCAGGCTTTATTGAATTAGTCTGGGATTGAGTTGGACACGAGGCCATTTTCTGCACATGGTTCCCACACCTTTCCTAAATTATAGTCTAATAATTACCTTTATCCTGATGTAAAGATTTAGGGCTGCAACAACAATTCAATTAGTTGACAAATGGTCAGTGGCGAAGTTAGTTGATTACTAATTTAGTCATCAAGAGTTTGTGAGTCATACCATTTACTTTTAAGGAAAATGTTCCAAAATGCAGAAAAGTGCGTTTTGTGCATTGCATAACAGTTATAGTGCTTAAAAAACTTTGTTAAAGGAATAAATAGTATTTTATTGCTCCTTGCAATATTTATTGAATATTGGTTTGGGAAATTATGTGATGGTAAAATCTGTCATTCTAAGTGTGCAACAAATTTTTGCATTAAAGGGCATGTTTTTGTATATTTTTGCTTCAATCAATATAAATAAGAGCTGCTTTTTTTTTTTTTTTTGCAGTTCATGATCTGACTAGTTATTACAGTAGTCGATGATGGCTAGACTATTTAAATAGTCATTAGTTGCAGCCCGAGTAAAAATGGATAATCACACAGAATCCCAGCTGCAATTTCCCTGAATGTACCCCATGACTGGCAGTAATTTTACATGGTGTGTCGCGGTGGTTTTGTGCTTACAGTGGAAGTAAAGCGACCTCTCCTGACAGCCAAATGAAGGGGGGCAGGCAGACTCTGACTGCACCTTTTGGCACTGATATCGATGTATCCTGGGACATTGAACCTCAAATGGTTTCCCCCGGTAAAGAAAAGGTGAATGGACCAGGTTTAATCACCTTTCCCACAATGGTGCCATGTTGGTCATCCCATCTATTTATTTTTACCATCACCTCTTCTTTTTTTCTCCTGAGTTTGATCCATCGTTGCGTTGACATTTTAGCCATTACATTCATGTGGTTCATATTTTATATCCGTGCATCACCAGGAAACGTCTCTAAATGGAGTAGTAATGTTCTCTTCATCTGTGTAACTAATCCATCGACGTCTTCAATTGTCCAGACACAGTTGAGATTGATTTTGTGGTCGCTGTTGTTGCATTGGTTCATACTGTTTTGTTTTTTCATTGCATGAATCTTTTCATTCTAAGTTTTCTCCACCATATCATATTATTTGATTCAGTCTTAACAAGCTTGCTAGACAGTATTTGGTCAATATGCTTCAGTCGCTCCCTATTGGATTGTGCTATGGTCACAGGTCAACTGTAATTAAATGTCAGACAGATAATCATGTTTTTGGGAAACTTTTCCTTCCTGCAGATGTCTCCCGATGGTACTGCTGATCAGATGGAGGGTTTGTCCTTAACCAACAAATACAAGAGAACGTGAGTCAGATCTTGGAGTTTCAACTTTGCAAGTACACATGAAGATAATTAAATGTAAAGCCTCATTTTTTTTTTTTTTTTTTTTTAAAAATTGATACCTAAAATATATAAATATAAAAATTGTACCCATCATGCAAATGTTACATTGCATCAGACCTCTTTATTTTAAACATTTCATTTCATTTTTAGTCCATTCAAAGTAATAGTACTACATGTAGCCCCTTTTATATGTAAAACATGCATATTCAACCTGTGAGATATTTGGACTCATCCTGGTATTCGGTAGATTTTTGTGTTGTCATTACTTTCCACATTATGGGTTAGTATTGCAGACGTATAACCTATGAAAGAACATATGGCAACCTGTAGTGGACAAAAAAAACATGTAACAAACCAGAATGTAGATTATTTTTTTCCACCTACCGCTTTGGTGACACCTTTGAATTATCTTGTCAGTCTCTCATAACTTAATGGGACAAATATAAACCTAACACCTCTATTTTACTTTGTATCTCTCTATTTGTGCCCACTTTCTCATGTGACGTCAATGTCGTCAACTCTAAATCTGATCTGAGACTTTGTATTCTCCTCAAACCTTCGAACTGCTGAGCTGTAAATGCCTTTGACTGAGGTTATGTCAGTCGTCCAGGTTTGATTTCTTTTTCCCTGCCGTCACCTCCTCAGGTCATATGATAAAAAGGCTCCTCCAGTCAGCATGTCCAAGCTGCTGAGTCATGGATACGTGGAGGAGAAGAAGAAGTCTCCCAATGACGACGACACCTCAAGTACGATAACGGCTGCTCTTTGCTTCATTTTTCACATGCTGATGCTGCAAACCCTCACTTGACTACACCGCTGTTTTTAATAACACTGTACAAAGATAATGTGCATTCTACAGTGTTGCCAACTCCTCATTAGGAAAAGTGTCATTTCTCTGTTCTAGACATTTCAAAATAACGCCATCACCTCATTTGCATAATTGGAAATGTGCATATAATTGTAATGAATGTTGTAGGAGAGAGGTATAACATTGTGGGAGAGACAAGAAGATAAACTAATGATTAAAACAACAAAATATGTTGATTCTTTTAACCTTATGGTCTATTAGGAGCCTACAACAAAACACATGGTCACACATGTATGTTTTTAACCATAATATTTGAAAGTTTTGGTCTACATTAATAATCAAACTCGACCAAAAAGAGACACTATAGGGAAGTCAATGTTAATGGGAATTCTTCATATTCAGTGCAGTGATTTGTATTGGACATAGAATAACACGTTCTTTCTGATCAATCTCCAGCAACACCAGAAAAAGTATATAGATTTGTCACTGTTTTGTTTGTTTTTTTTTTTTTTCAAAGAAAGAGTCTCTGAAAAATCACTACATAATGCCAACAAAGTGGCTAAATTAGCAGCGCTGCATAACTCACAATGTATGTTTGCAGCTAGATAAATTGACCACGTGTTTTTCTGACTGGTAATTATTTTGTGTCATTTAGAGGGAAAATACATTAGCATCTGAGTCATTTTTCAAAAGTTGCTAAATGTTTTGTGGTTAATTTCCAGGTTTTACTAGAATGGTCTGAAAAGTTATTTTTAGCAACAAAAAGGAGGTAAAATATTAACTGTTTTAACCATAACATTTAAAATTTTCAGTCTACATTAATAATCTGAAATTTAGATCGTTCCCATTTGGATTCTAAATGAACCAAAAAGAGACAGTAGAGACTTCAATGACAATGGGAGTGATTTGTTTTAGACCAAAAATGATACATGTCAGTCTACAACAACAGCAGAAAAGTTGACGGTTTTTTCACAAATTTTAAGTTTGTTTTGCTACAGGTTTCCTGTAGGAACAGTTCCAGAACTGCATTTAATACCTTAAAAAAATCTTTGAATGGTATTAAATTTGATATGGCTATATATATGGCTATATTGCTATAAACTTGTTTGCTCTTTTGTTTTTAAATGTGTTTGTTAAATGTCCAAGCTGCAAAGAAAATAGTGTCTTGTCTCAGTTCCACCCGTTCCAACCTGACAATTTATACTAAAATTTAAAATTAGTAATCAGTTATTGGTAACTTTACAGCCTCTGGTGAGAAATGACTCAGAACAGTGGGAATCAAGGTATCTGAGTAAATAAGGACTTTTTTAATCCTGAGAATGACAGGTTTTTGCCAGCATGGCTGTGAAACGGACAAGTGCTGTTGGTGTTGCAAGTCTAAAAGTCTTAAATTAACTAGTAGAAACCTGTAGGAATGTGCTAGAATTGACTGAAAAGTTGCTAATTCTTGCAACAAAAATGCTAAGTTGTCATCTATTCCATCCATTCAGCCTGAACGTTTGCCTTGTTCTTCAGGTGTGACCTCAGAACAGACCAGCACTGTCATGACGGAGGATGTGGACGACCTGGAGTAGACGAATTCTCATCTGGAGGGAAACGGGGGAGTTCATCCAAACACTGGTTCATGGTGCCACAATCCACCAACACACCACTCCACCCCTCTTGGATTCACTCACATTTCTTGTACATCCACTGACTGTTACGTTTTGTATCCATGTTTATGCAAAAGGTACCATCCTATTTATTTGCTTTATTTTGTAAAAAGAACAAAAAAAAAGAAACAGAAATGAGATGATTTTTGTTGAGTAGATGTGTTGGTGCTGGCAGTATGTTTAATTTCTGTGTTGTGATACTCGATTTGAAAGAGCGTACAGGAAAGGAAACTTAACGCATCCTGAGAAAAATCCAAACATGTTTCACATTTTCTTCTAGAATCTTGTGGTAGAACAGGCTGGGACTGTTAGTTTCCCTCCCTGGTTGTATGAAGATCGAGTTGGTGACTGTTAAAGGTGTTCATGCTAATCAATTGTGGTTGCAGTGATGTGAAATCTAACTTGTTTTGATCAAGGGCTTCTGAGCTCTGAAAGTGAAGGGATGCCGGGGAAGTCTTTTTTTTTTTTTTTTTTTTTAAATTCTTTCTTGATGAACCACATGCCAAAGTGCAAACTGATTCATTCACTTTAGGTGGCCAGAATGAGGGTAAAAACAACGGTTCTGCAGAGGGTTGGAAGTTGGTGCTCTATACTTAATATTGTGTTCTTTTGGAGTATTGTTTTAGCTGTGTTTTTCTGTTTATAAGGCTATAGAATTAAAACAAAAAGCCTCAAAAGTAGTGGCCATAATGAATCAAAGTGCCAGTGCCAAGTGAGGTCCCTGCATAACCCTAGTGTTATATTTAGTTGATTTTCATCATCTAAAAATGTCTTAAATGTCTAGAAATCTAGGAGAGGTGGTCTCTAAATGAATTTTTAGAAGAATAGATAGCTGTTATACTTTATTTTACCAGTAGTTTACATCTGAAATAATGCCCCCTTTGATGATTGTGTACAAAAAAAGCGATAAATGTGCTAGATTTGTGTCCTCTAGTTTTTAATCTTACTTTTCCTCTTAAAACTATAAAACAGTCTTACGTTGTTAAATTTATGCGTTAAAACACTTGCAGATCCCCAAGTGCTTCCGAATGGTTCAAGTCGTGCTTCATTTTTGCTGATTCCTCTTGCATTTTTCTTCGGTTTACAAACTCCAGACTCCTGCTCCAACTCATTTTAACGTCCACCTTCTGCAGGCCGACGAGCTAAAAGTCAGTTTTTGTGTAATTCCCTGTGTAGATTAAGCTGGACCGGATTTAAAAAAGTGAGTTCTGAACATGCCAACCAAGCAGCTTTTCCCTGCTCAAGCAGTGTTTGTAGATATCAAGTAGGAGAACTTAGCATTAGTGCACAGCCTGATCACATCCTTCATTTGACTTCCATGTGTTTTATCGACGAGTCCATTTAGTTCACATGAGACGCAGTTAATGCACCTCCACCCTCTGAAGGATTCACACACCGACTTTTTCATCACTCTGTGAAGTTTTAATTCAAGCGAAAAACAGAAATTCTCATTAAATTCTGTTGCTGACGGAATACCTCGACTGGATTTCCGTGACATTTGAGGGACAGTTCAGCCTGGAGTCACTGAACAACTCTTAATTCGTCCACCGTTACCGTGAACCCGACAGCGACAGTAAGACCCTAATCCTCCAGGGACATTTGTCAGGTGGAGAAATTGATCTTCGAATGAAAGGGGAGGAGGTGCGAGCCTGGGTATGTCCTCCTGAAAGCATTTCTGTTCAGTCTGCAGCAGAAACTGCCTCTCATTTGAAGTGAATGGAACCCACTCTTACAGGAGATGTGTCATGTATGGCAGATGACTACGTTTACATGCACTAAATACTTTTTGCCCAAGTTCTGAAAATAAGTATTCGTAATAGACTGACCGATAGATGGACTTTAATGATCCCAAACTGAGAAATTACAGTTAAGCAGCAGCATCACAGCGAAAAAAAAAATATAAAAATAGAACTGAAGACTGAACGCTCTATTCAGAATAAATTAGCAGTGTAAAAATGGACCTGAATAATTCAAGAGTAAAAATAAAACAAATTCTTAGTATAATGAAAGGTTTAAGTGGTTTCAGAGAATAAATATTCCACGAATGTTTCTGCTTGCATCAGGCTGTGAAAATTGACTAACAATTTGATTATATTAAAGTTTTGCCAGGAATTTTAAGTAATTTGAGACAGTTTCCCAGTTTTAAAGTGAATAAATATAAATGTTAACCTTGGGTTTTAGTAGTTCTATCTGCATAAGCGTTTTTCAAACAAAGCACAATGCTAGCGAGTGTGTGCTACAATGTTAGTTCTCCATGTAACCGATGTTTGTAGAGCTGCAGCGATGGATTATTTTCTTCGATTCAATTAAACAATTTGAGTAGGTATAAAAAATGTGAAAAAAAAAACTTGTCTGAAAATGACAAACAAGTATATTTGAAAATATCTATTGATATTAACAGCAAAGTAGTCCCATGACATCTAATAATATATGCAGACATTTGGATTCATCTTATTAATGACTTAAGATGGAACTAATGTATAACTGAGTTGATCCTGACGTGTGATATAACAGCAATGGAACGAATATTTAAAAGCAGCGAAATAAATTAAACAAAGCTTTGATTCAGGAAAATTGTAATTGAATCCTTCCTTTTTTTTAGTCAATTGCTTCAGCTCTAGATGTTTGCAAAAATGAAAATAGCTGACATTAGGTGTGAGTTAATGACAGTTGTCCAGTTTTAGTCAGACTGAGGAAATAAAAAAATAAAAAGGAAGTTTATATTAAAAACCAAAACATTCAAGGTTTTCAGAAAATATTTGAAACTGAAGCACTGGTTTATTTCATTAATAGACAGTGTAGCTAATGTTTAATCTAATTTACAGCATATATTTGGCAAGAAAAACCTATATTTAATCAGGAATAGTTGAATCTTGAATTTCACCACTAGTAAAACAACAGGTACCATTTCATTGAAAGTAGAACAGTTTATTTCTGTGTATAAATAACCAGGTTTCCAGTACAAACTGGGTAGTAACATTCCTAAAAGTAGAATACAATGGGCATGTCCCATTTAACGAAGGTCCAATTATTCAAATAAATGATGCAGTTTACATGACCCATAGCAAATTCAGAGTAATGTGTATGTGAACGTAGTGGCTTCTTTTTCTTTTATTCATGTGAATAAACAATAATATCTTTATAATATATGACAGTTGAGTGTTGTTGCTTTACTATTCGAAGTGACACTGGATTTTCTTTTGCAGTTCGAAGGATGGCGAATGTATCCTGATTTTGATATTGTTTGCGTTGGGAAACGGGTTTATTTTTACAAACTGTTAAATATTCAGGTACAGTATTACCAGTACTCCCAGTGTTTGGTCATGTTTGTCTCTCCTCGGTCGCAGTTTGCAAACCAACGACCTTCAGCGCCTCCACTTTTGCAAAGCCCTCTATCATGTCTTGTTTCTCCTGTGTCCTTCCTGTGCTTTTTTACCTGCAAGTGGCTACTGTTCATTTTGCAAACATGGCAGCAGAGGAGACTGACGATGGCAGCTCATGTGTTTGTAGTGACGAGAAAATCACCTGACACAGCTCAATGTAAGACCCTGCACACAGACGTTGAATTATCATTGAAATAAATGGGCATGTGCATGTATATGTGTACTCGATAGTCTTTATTTATTTCACATTTCACATTTAAATGGATTACAAATTACATTCTTTTTAATTTTATTGTCAAAGACGACTAATAAGCACCGTGTTTCGGTTCATTAGTGGGTACATTTCACACAAAACATCAGTTATTCTTTTATGGATGTTCTTGCAGGACAGCAATGCTACAAACCTGATGATTTTACAAAATATGGAACATCTTACAGTTTATAAAGTAATTTAATGGAGCTCTACCTGAAATATGCAGTGTAGTAAAATATAAAATTCATGCAAATGCAGTAAAATTAGTTATAAACATCAGATAACAGTAAAATGCTGAGCAAGGACCAATGAACTCTCTTTGCACTTTAACATTTTGCTGATAATTTAGAGATTGTATATACAGTTTTTAGTCATTATTGGATTATTTTCAAGGTATGTAATAGAGCTTTTAATTGTGTAGATGATCTCACTTCATCTTTTCATTTCTGAAGATACTCTTGTCTGAAATCATGAATATAATAACGTCATGAATTCTAGGGTTAAATGCCTTTAAAAAAAAATCCTGATATTTCTACTTTCTAAAGTCCATCATGTTTGACTTATAAAAGGTCAAGAAAGAATTAACATCAGTTATTTGGGTTATTAAATTACTGTTAAATGAAAATCATTAGAAAGCTCAGTGGTAGAATTATTAATATACATTTTTACATGTAATTACATTCTACTGCATTCAATGCCTTGGATGCAAAAGCAAAGAAAATTAAATTGGTTAAAGGACACAATTATTTACAGCGAAATGTAGTTGAAATTGTGAGTGCAGGTTTGGGCTCTTTACCATGAAGTAATTGGTATATTATAAGTGAAGCATCAATATTGTAGTTACAGGTATTTGTACTGAAGATGACCCGACATGGACCACATTTCTATCCAGTCTGATTCAAAGAGGTCTCAGAAAATTTGACTAAAAAATAAGTTAAAAAATGTTTTTCATTTATTTTTTTAAATGTAGCTACATCGGGGCAATGTCTACAAAGTGGATTAAGCTGAGAGCATAATTAATTGGATAAGAAAATGAATGGAACATGCAAAGTTTAATTTTATATGCACTTACTACTGTAATGTTAGACTTTGGGTGACAAAATGAATCTTTGAAAATGGATGCTGGGAAAAAAAGTTTTATAAATTATTTTACTACTCACCACATAAGAACGGTAGATAAAAATTAAAATATCAGGCTTTAGATTTTGTAGAGGCAAATTTTAAAAGGACCTGAAACCAAAAATGGCTTATGTTACTGTTAATTTCCTTTGTATCTATATTTCACTGTGATTGAACTTGATTCACCTGGATTTTAGATTACATTTGACATTAGTGACCCCTACTGGTGAACAAACGAACAGCAGAGGTGAACGACACACACGGACTTAATTAGTTAATTACCTGGTTTCAACATGGCGGCGCCTGCGGATGACCACATGGTGGGATTAATCTTAATTAGGTTAAATTTAATTTTAGGGTCGTATTTTATGTAAGATAAAAACAAATTTGTTTTGAAAACAAACCTTGTTATTACTGTCCAGGGTTTCAGGTCAAGATAGTTTTTTTTTTTTCGGAAAAGTGAACAGTATTTGCTAAAATGAAGTTGGCAAGGAACATCCGACAGCTGACCACAATCAAGAAAAGAACAAACTCCAACATAAACTTCACGTAAGTACATAAACAGGGTTATTAAGATGTATATTATTTGTTAGTTAACCTTAATTGCAGTTTTGTGTTATGCTAATTGTTTTGCTGTAAGTGGCTTACATTGCTAAGCTGATGCTATCTTTTTTTTTTCAATTACATGAAATCAAACAAATAATTTCGTATGAAAGCAGTCATTTGCAACCTTTTCACTTGTGCTTTTAGACCAAAATAGCCGTGAAAAATTAATTTGTAGTCGTTTAGTGTTTAATTCAGCGTTATGTTATTATACACGACGAAGTAACAGTTTATTGGTTTTATGTTCTGCTTATGTGAGAATTTAGAAACATGAGGATTTAGTTATGTTGATTGTCCTGGAAGAAGGAAACAAATCACTGTTAAATAAAAAATTAGAACAAGATCAGATGAGTTAACACAATGTCGGCGTGATGTCCCATGATCACGTGACTCTGTGGCAACGACCGGCGCCATGTTTGAGTAGGATAGAGTAGTGTGTTCACCCGGAGGAATTGTGCTGAAATTTGCTTGTCTTAAGATGTCCACAATTACAAAATGAGTTAACAGTATGCAGATGATATGTTTCCAGAAGAACTAGCAAGCGATAGGTCAAAAATAAATATTGGAGGGCTGCAAATATGTCCTGCCAGCAGGTGTGGATAAATAACCCATTACAGTGGTCAAGAGCATAATTATCTGTTTACAACTACCTCATCAAAACACCATGTAAGTACACATTTCTTGACTTTTGAGTTATTAAATTAGTTTGAGCTTCTACTTAAAATAACATTGTTACCAATTTCCACAATTTTTCGCACGTTTTTAAGGTGCGAAAAACGATCTATAGGTCTCAAAATGCAGTTTACATTTGCATGTCAGGTGTTTGGTTGTGTAGTAATACACAGAATGAACTTTTCCCCATGGATGTATTAGAATAAGCCATGACTTTACCCTACTCTAAAATGGCGGTTGCAGTTGAATGCACACAGACCCGGATGTCCGACTTTGTCATTACGAGCATGCTAACTACATGTTTCACCTTTAAAATAAAATACATCTTTGAAGAGAATTTGGGAAGAAAGTGGGGTTTTGCAGCCTATTTTATTCGTGAGTTGAGTCCATACAATGTTTTCTACACTGTTTTTGATTCTGTAATTTAATGACATTGTTTGGATTTTGCTAGCATTAGCAAGCTAGCTGTGGTTCTAATTAAGTGATTTCTCAAAGGGTGATCTTAAATCTAAGCGGCTCTGTGGCGTTTTAATGTTTTTGTATTGTAGTTATTTCTAACTTTATTCTTTCTCTGATATAAACGGTCTTTCATTAATGGAGTTTGCAGAGTACTCTCCTTCACTCTATAAACTTTTATGGTCAGATCATCCTTTGGGATTTCCATAACTAGCAGTCAGGTGGTACAGTAGTGTGTTTTTGGACACGCGCGCACGTGCACACACGCCGGAGGCTGCATCCTGTCCCCAGCAGCAGCTGCATCCCGCGTGCACGGAGCTTTCTGCAGCTGCAACGGCTTCAACACATGCAAACCGCGCACTGACGTCGGCTGATCAATATCCGCTATCGGCAAATAATCCATAGCCGCAATGGTGACGTCACGCCGTTGATCGGCGAGAGTGGCTGGGCGGGTTGGTTGGTGGGTGGGTGGCTGGCAGGGTTGCCGCGCGGACACCAGGGGTGGATGCGTGCATCGAAACCCCACATTGGGTGAAAAAATAAGAATATAGAGGGGAAAAAAGCGACACTGCACAAGGAGCGCGTGGACGTGAACGGGATTGTTTGCGGTTTGTTTGTCGCCTCGGCGCGTGCAGTATGTAGTAGGTGTCACGGCCGCTGCAGGAGGAGGAGGATGGATGCGTAACAGGACTGCTCAGCCAGCTGTGGCCTGTTCAACAGCAACATCTGGCCGGTGAGTCTGACAGCCGCAGCCGCTGGTCTGCAGGGACAGAAGGACGACGGTGTGTGGACAGGGGAAGGAGACCCAGGCATGGGGCAAAGAGTGAGGGGGGGGTGAGGGAGGGATAAAGGCAGCCGCCCCCTGGTCTCCTCTGGTGCTGAGTCTGTGTGACCTCGTCCTTGGCTGCTGGACGGTGGGTTTGAGTGATTGATGTGCACGTTTTGATTGACAGGCTGCTTCTGACAGAGGAAGAACTGGACGTGACATGCTGCTAAATGCATGCACACCTGCAAAACCTGCAAGTTAGTGCATTTCTGCAGAAATTTGCAACGGTGGTGTGTGTATGCATCAGAAAGGGGTTAAATCCTTAGAATGCTTAATACTAAATATTAACCCCTGATGACCCAGTACTGTTTTTTGTTATGACTTACAAATTGATTTTCTCTCAATTTAATCATTACCAAGTGATTTAGCACCAATTCTTTTTTTGTATTTTTTCAGTGACAGTCATGATTTTTTCTATATTTAATTCACTGATCATGTGGATGCTCAAAGCCTAAAGTCAGTTCACCAGGTATTATATCAAAACAGAAAAATTAAGAAAACATGGCATTTTCAGCCAAATATATCATTAAGTCTACATAACAACGAGCATCTACATCCATATTGTTTTCATTGCAGGAGACAACTGTGTTTTCATGTGCAATACTGAGACTATGAATGTATCCAGAAGAAGTGAGTCTCTTGCAAAGCTGAGAAATGGCATTTTGCCTGAATTATTTCACTGTATCATTAGTGGCTCAGAAGTTGTTGAACGTTTTAGATTGGCAGATGCTTTGGCTCTTTGAGGGTTAAAACCAAAGGGACCAAAGGGAAGCACTCGTCTTGTTTCCTATAGAAACTGAAGCCACAGTATGAGTTGCCATAGTGCTATCACACACATACAGTGATAGTAGCTGTAACATCGTGTATATGATACATTAATGCACTACATGGATATTTCAGAGATTTTTAGATGCAGGATTTAAGAAAATGGCACATACTTTAACCCCCAAAGACCCAAAAGCCTAGTCTGTTTTTCTGGATGCATTCATAGCCTCTGTTAAACATGGAAGCATCATTGAAACATGATTTCACCAATTTAAACCCATTTACTTTGACAAATTACTTGTTTTTATGCAGAATTTACATATTGTGCTAAAAATGCCATGTTTTTATCAATAACAACCTGAATTTACTTGGACCTTTTATAAGCATCCACATGAACAGTGAATGAAATGTAGGTAATGGTTAAATGGAGACCATAATTATTTTGGAAGTCATAACAAAAAGCATTTGTGGGTCTTTATTATGGGTTAATGTCAAAGTGGACCCCTGTTGGGCTGTTAGAGTAGGTGAAACCGGTCCAGTCCCTGTAAGCTCCCACTCTGATCTACATCCTGACCTGCTTGTCATCCTCCTGCAGGGTCAGAGAGGGCGCCTCAGCCAACCAACCAACCAGTCGGAGGAGATGGAGGAGGGAGATGCAGAAGGGGAGGGGCCAATGGCGGTCCAGGAGGGGTCGAGCTGTCGTGATGGCCTCCCGCCACCACCGGACGCAGGTGTTAGCAGCAGCACAACCGCTGCCACCACTACCAATAACCTCCTGGCTTCTGTCAAAGAGCAGGTAGGAGGCAGAAGATGCTGCAGTCACAGCCTTCTATATATATGTGTTGTCTCACTCATTAATACTCACTTGGTTACATTCAAGCTGATGAGTGGTTTTAAAGGGGATATAATCACAATGTAACACTGTAGTGATGCTCAGAAAAGCAGTAGGAGTCTTTAAATTTTCCAACTCTAGTCTTGCAATTAATCTTCATTTAACACTTCTGTTCTTCAAATTAACCATCATGACTTGATCTATGGAAAAAAAAGCAATGACAATAGGTGTCTCACAATCCTAACAGACAATATTAAGTGTCTTTATTTTTATCATTTGCTGTAAACACCCCGAAACACATAGATTGTGTGAAAAAAGTTAATCATAAATGTCCAAACATCCACTGCAAAGCAGAAGCATCTACTGATTTAAGATGTTTAATACATGTTGATCCACTAATCCTATCAATACATGTAAATAATTAAGATAAACTGCAATTTGTCATCTAGGAAAATACTTGATTTTCTCGGAAATATACAAAATGAGTATAATATTAGGAAAAAATGGTGATAAATCTTTTTGGAAAGACAAAAATATCACTTTCAAGTTGGGACAGAAATAGTTGTGGGTCTTTAATAGTTAAGTGTAATTTTATTTCCACACAGAGGCTTTAAGTAATAAGGCATTTAATAAGATCTCTTACAGTTTAATGCACATTGTATTTAGTGATGCATTTTCACATTACACATTAAAGTCTTGTGAAATGGCCATAAGTAACAGAAACTCTTGATGTCAGGTTAAAACTGCAGGTATAAAACATAAGGTTATGGTAAATTATAATAGATTTAACAAAATGTGTGAACTTTTCCAAATACATGGTGTATTTTAAAAACAAAATGTATAACATCACTTGGCTGTTTCTAAATATTTTACATCATGAATATTATATGTTGTATTTTCTAATAAAATAATGAAATCTGTAGTTGCGAAAACGAGGGTTCAAGTTTTCTTAAATATGCATTTTTTAATGGATATTAAAGCATAGAAACTATACTCAATATGTTATAACTGTGAAGGCAGCCAACAGTTAAAAAACTTACTGGAACTAGGCATTTCTCTTTTGATTTATTTTGACTTGTCATAATGTCGTATCACTTCCCCATCTGTATCAGAACTCCAGTTGTTCTACACATGTGAGAATTAGAGCTGCAGCTATTGATTGTTTTTGATTCGATTATGGTACACAATTATTATATTCCTGAACGGAGTGTCAGGAATATTATCTTTTTGGTCCATGAGCTCTGCCTAATATCCTTTGTGTTAATGCAATAACTTGAAAGACATTTGGTTTAGAAATATTAGTATATTAGTGAATATCATGGGGAGGAAGAACTGACTTGATTTTGGATGATTTACCATTTCTAGATTGCCCACAAGGGGGTGCTTAAGTTATAAATCACTAAACACGCTTGTTCATATCTCTGGAACTATTTGTCTGATTGATTTCAAATCAAGTGCAAATGAAAGGTCATCACATGGGGATGCCTCACGTCATGACATCATGAAGGATTGGTGGAAGCTTGGTTTGAATAAGTGAGAAAATTGTAAAACAATGAATAAGACATGTCTGAAAATGGCAACATATGTTTTATTCCAGAACCAGCTGAAAAAACAACTGTAGGAGTATAGAACTAATGTGATATATAATTTTTCTGAATATAAATAACAATAACAAAAGTATAATAGTATCTGTAGGTATAAACAACAACAAATGACATCTACAGAAAATATGTGCACAACACAACTTCTTCAACACAACTATTTAAGAAGGAACTGACAAACCGGAAAATATTACTTATTTTTGTGAATTTTTATAAGATTTAAGGAATAAGTGATGATTCCAATGAAGAAAAGTAAATGTATAGACATTTTCTGTCTTTTTTGTTGTATTTTCTGTCTTCTAGCGTAATGTACGTCACAATAAGCATCTGTGTGAAACAATAGTGGAACCAATGTTTAGTGGCTGTAAAATTAAAGAAATAAATATTTGGAGAAAATTTGTAATAAAATTTCCTTTAACCGATTCGAGTCATTTAGCCTAATAATTTCAGTTCTAATGGAAATGGTTTTAGAGAACCTTTGAAATCCATTTTCCATATTTAATGTCAGTTTTTAAGGTCTGGCCTCAAAGACTAATACAACACATGCACC
Organism: Siphamia roseigaster; assembly: GCA_029814505.1. Taxonomy (NCBI): domain Eukaryota; kingdom Metazoa; phylum Chordata; class Actinopteri; order Kurtiformes; family Apogonidae; genus Siphamia; species Siphamia roseigaster. The sequence continues at coordinate 9,294,831 of JAPTYR010000013.1, forward strand.
AGAACAAATATTAACTTGCATGTAACCTACTCAGTAAGAAGCTTTTCCATTGACCCTCAGATTGTGCATAAGAATTGACCAAATGGAAAAATGACATTTTCGTC
>JAPTYR010000013.1:9317375-9329342 GCA_029814505.1 Siphamia roseigaster
TAGTATCTGATGCAGGGCACAAGAGTTTCCCAGCTTTATTTAGATCCAAATTAAATGAACTTGAAGTTTTAAAAAAAGCCAAATATATTTAACATTTGTGGAAAAGCTTAAAGGTTTAGAGGACTAAGTGATGGTTCCAGTGAGTATCTAGACATTTTCTGCCTTTTTTTCTTAGTCTCTTGAGTTGTTTGTGTTAATCCTGGCATCTTGTGCATCATATTAAGCGTCAGTGTAAATGTTTAGTGATGGTAAGATTAAGAAAACAAAGCTTCAATTCAGATGAAGTGTAATAGAATAATGATGTTAATAAAGTCCATTCAAGCCAATTAACCATTTCAGCTTTAGATTTGACAAGGGTGTTTGGTGCTTCTGACTGAACTGTGTATTCTTTTGCAGGTGGAGATCTGCAGAGCGGTATGGAGGCCTCTGGTCGACTCCTGGAGCCAGAGGATGGACTCTACCTGCCTGAACAGGACCGGGTCTCCCTGCATGACAGTGAGGGTCTGTTAAATGTACACAGCACATGGTCTGAGCCAAAGATTTGGCTGTTATTCAGGATTTCCCATCTCTGCTTGGGTGTAGAAAATTATTTAAATTCCCCGCTGGCAAGAAGATGCCTTTAAAGATAGTTTCCTTTTTACAGACATCAAGAGCTACGGTAGCAAAGATGCAACGTACAAAGTTTCAAACTGTTGGTTACAAAACTACTCTTGACACGATGCTTATATTCTTTGGCATGAATAAATATGTTATCTAATCCAGTGAGTTTGACAATAAATTAAGGTAATCTTCTGTCGATAGTTCTGAATAACACGGAGGGTCCATTTACAGTCATTTAGTTTGTTCTAGATCACATCAGTTATAAGTTGCTGGTTTATGGATAAAATGATCCCAGACATCAACTTATTCTTATAAAACCATATGTCATCATAAAATAGTTGTTTGTTCACAGAGCTGAGCTACTTCCCTCGTAGGACTTCATTCAGACTGGATAGCCAGAGCCCAAAGCTGTGATGTGTTTACAGCTAAAGTTTAGAAATCCTCTGTTTTCTGTTTGGTCATCTTTTGTCATGGCATTTAATATCTCAGGGCTATTCATTCCAGCGTAAACAAATATTTCCGCATTCACTGAGGACCAATAGTGCTGTGTGACGCCATAGGGCATAAGTGTCAAACTCATTTTAGTTCAGGTTCCACATTTAGCCCAATGCGATCTCAAATGGACCAGACTAGTAAAATAACAACCAACTGTATCAATATTAATTATAATTTGTGTTATAGCCTATAACCCTATAAATAATGACTCCAAATAAAACATTCTTTTTGCTTTAATGAAAAAAAAACCCATTAAATTATGAGAATATTTACGAACAAGAAAGATATGAATAACCTGATAAAAATTCAATTTCCTTGGTAAAATAAGTGAAATTTAACAATATTATGCCTCAACTTATCATTTACACATGTGTATTATAGATTGGATCTACAAATACACAAAGCATGTATTAACAGGCAGAATATTGTTAAAATTGTACTTCATTTTCTTTAGAAATTTCAGGCTGTTCGTATTCATTGAGGTTATTCTCATTTTTATTGTTGGAGACATATGCTTCTAAATCCTTCCTTTTCACGTCATTCGTTCATTTATTATATATATATAATTAATTTACAGCGGGGAAATCTAAATATAGAGGATAATATAATAAATGGTGATAAACCACTTAAGAATGATTAACTGGAGAGAGAGGTCTTTGTTTTAAACAAGACTTGGATTTGTGTTTTTGAGATAAAAATAGAAATGCGAGCAGTTGTAGTGCTCCATCTAAAAGGGCGTTTTGGCAACAACAGCTAATAATATTCTGTGCTCAAAGAACCCAAGGGACACCAAAACAGTTTTGGTCAATTTGCTGCCATGGTTGCCACCTACATGTACAGACATCAGTGCATGACTCCAATCTGTGACGTTAAGTGGGGAAAAAGAAGAACCTCCATAACAAATCGCACAGGTCCCACTTTACAGTAGGTGGATGATGTGGGATTTGTCAGGCAGTTTCTCACAGTTATACAGAATTAAACATCAGAGCAGTGTCACCCTCCCAAAAAAACTTAACACTGACCACCCACTGACATCACATTCCATCTAAAACACTGTCTGCTCTACAGTCTGAGTTTTGTTCTGTTTTTTGAGTCGTGTGGGGAAAAGTTTCCACATATTCACACCTGGGAGACTCTGCAGTACCGGTGCAGTCTGTCGCTGTTGGACATTATGCATCTCCAGTGGAGCGGGTGACATTTGGGCCCGTCAAACCTCCTCAGCGCTGGTGTAAAAGCACAAAATAGTACAGCTGATAGAGCGAGGCGCCGAGTGCAGCTGTGAATTCTTATCCATCCGGGAGACTTTGTGTTTTATCTCTTTTTTGATGCTTCTTTCAGTAGATTACAGGGAAACTGAAAAGTATTCAAACCATTTCAAACACATGGATTGAAGTGTTGAAACTTCGCTTCACGCTACCTGTCTGGCATCTGAGGACGCTTGAGAGATTGGTGGGGATATTTATGTTGCTTGCAGTTGGAATGGTCTGTTAAAAATATCCACCACATGCTTCCTCCTCCTCATCCTACAGGAGAATCTAGGCCAGCATTAGTGAAGCGGTGCAGTATGGAGATGCTCCAGGAACAGCACAAAGGCTTATAATGTACATATTCACGCCTATGTACATAATGCCTTTTAACAAGTTGAAAGCATCGTGCGATAATATGCAAATCATTAAAGCCCTGAGTGATGAAAGGAAGACTGCGCTGATCAGTTTGATCCCATCTCTGACTGCTTCACAGGAAGTGCTGAGTAGGAATAATGAAGACCTGGTCAGTGTTGGCAACTCCTCAGGAAGAGAAGTAGCTATTGTCCATCCTAAAAGTTGCTAGAAGGTGCTAAATTACGCCATCAACTAATTTGCATAATTGGAAATGTGCATTTAGTTGTAGTGAAGGATGTAGGAGAGAGGAATCCCGTTGCACTTTTTGCTAGTTGACCAAAATGTGTAAACAGAAGCATATGTGATGAACTACACTGGCATTAGACAGAAAAAACGGGGGTGGGATGAATCAGAAACAGTGAGTGTTCATGTAACTGATGTGACTGTGTAGGTCCTATGTGTAGTTATCATTTTCGGAAAATCGGCTCTATTTGTACAGACACAAATGTGTGAAAACAATGTTAACAGTCAAGAACAGCTCATTTGGAGTCAATTTCGTAATATGGGCATCTGAGAAAATGTCAATGAGACATTCGGTCTCCTCTTTGCTCCACGTCTGTCCATGACTCATGGCTGCTGCTGTTGGCACTGACTACCCCTACGGCTCGGCTACTCCCCACGGTTACACTCGCTCGTTAAGCACAAAAAGGAGCAAGATTCGTTGGTTTGTTTTGGTTTGAGACCGGTTGTATTCATACCAGAAGTGAACCGGCTCAGTCGGACCATATGAAGTAGGTGTGAGTTCACCCTTAAAGTTTGATTTTTACCCCTCAGCCAAGGGGTATTGGAATTGTTTTGTCGTCTGTCAATTCAACAATATAATCGCATTATCTCAAAAATGCATCGACACATCTGCACCAAATTTACATTGTAGATGCATATTGCTATGGAGTGGAGGCCTGATGAAAATGGGTGACCTTGACCTACTTTTTCAAGGTTGAATGTCCTTGTGCCATTATATGAGTTCTTTCAGATAAAAGTATGCATATTATATGTTCTGCACAAAGACAATCTCATCTAAATTATAGGGCAGTAACTTTCAGCAGAATTTTTCCACGATATTTTCCTGAGGGGTATTGAAAATATGTGTGGCACTTCATATTTAACCTCTAAAACCCTGAACAGCTACTAGTGGCAAAACTGCTTAATGACTTAAGAATCACTAATCAACCGTGTTGTCCAAGTTACTCCCAAACTGTAATAGTAACAAGTAATCTGTAATGTGTTATTTGAAAGTAATTCCTTATCTTACAATATTACTGTCTCAGAATTGTAATGCATAACATAACTTCTGTCTTTATTTACTTTTGTGTTACATGCAGACTCTTGTCATAACTGACAGTAGATCCCGCCCCCAAAAGAAAAGGTCAATTCAAGAGATAGGAGAACTTTGGGATGTATTACTTTGCACCCTGAAGTAGAGGGTGTTTAAAAAAAAAAGACATCATTTGAGATGTACATATTGGAGTGAATACATGGTCTGGAGAAAATATACTTAACCCATGATGACCCAAACAGTCCCCAGGAACCAAAACCATCTACTGATCTAAACTGTTTAATACCTAGTGATTCACTAATCCTATCAATACATATAAATGATTGTGGTAAAATACAGTCTTTCATCTTTTCATGGTCATCAGATATGACCCATTTGGATGTTCAGAGGCTCTGTAGTTGCCATGGAAACACCATCATCTTCTACAACATTGATTCACCAGTAAAACCCATGGAGTTGGATCAATGACAGTGGATGGAGACGCTTGTTTTTCTGTTCAGTTAATGATATTAATATTAATAAGCTAATCTTCCTGCGATTAACATGTGGAGGATCTACCCAAGGGCAGACCCACCTAGAGGAAGAGAGAATGTGTTGCGTTAAAAAATCATTTTCCCTGAGTTTGCTGTTTTGATAGAATGACCTTTGAATAGCTACATTATCAGCAAATTAAATCTAGGAAAATGCTTGATTTTAAAAGAAAATGCAAAATACAGAGGATAATATCATAAATGGTTATTTATAAGTTAGGAATTAATAAAAGTAGAGAAAAAATGTACTGGAAATTGTCACAAATGGTTTTGGTTCTTACATAGTTAACCTTATGGTTCATTTAGGAACCTACAAGTTGTAATAAAACATTTAAAAAAATATATATTTTATGTACAGATTTTTTTTTTTACATTTTCAAGAACAGACATGATACATTACAAAACAACAAAATAAATCTCCCTCCTCTCTCTCCCCCATCCCTTAGTATATAAAATAGAGAACAACAACTAAAGTGACAATAACAAAAAATTGTCTGCATTAATAGGATATGAATGAAAAATATAAAGTAGAGTCAGCACCATCTGTGAGTATATGTCTCCAAAGATTTTCAGTTCAGTAAAAAAATAAAATCACACTTATTAGTCAATGGACTTAATACAGTGTGCTCGGCACAAATGAGTACATGCCTTAGAATGTGTCCAGTGTTGTTTTGACAAAAACATGAACGTTTTTAACCAGAACTGTTGTAATTTTCAGTTTATATTAACAATGTAAATGGACCAAAAAGAGACAAAATGTCAGTGGTAATGTGAGGGATTTATTTTCATTGCTTTCATGTCAGTGTCCAAAATTCTCCAAAAACATTTTTAAAAAGTTGATAAATTGGCTTTTTTTGGTAGACTCACCAGAAGGATGTGAAAAATTTGTCAATATATCAACAAAGTGGCTAAATTGGTGACTGTGGCTTTTAGAGCTGGACAGACAGACCGTGTGTTTTTTTTTTTATTCATTTTGTGGCACATTTGGAGAGAAAATGCGTCCATTTTTTGTGTTTGAGTCACTTTTTTCAAAAGTTGGTAAAAGATTCCAAACTAATTCTAAGAGTAGCTTAATTTGTTGCTGAGTGCCTTTTGAGGAAAAATGTGCTAAATTGGACCTGGGGTCCTCTCTGATCTGTTCTTTCCTTCAGGTTCAGGAGGTCACTCAGCCCAGATGACCTCGTATTCGGACAGTGGCTACCAGGATAGCAGTGTTAGCTACTATAGTAACCAGAACGTGGTGCGTTCAGAGCCACGGGCATCCTTATCCAGAAGCCCAAGAGCTGAAGGTCAAGCCTCTGGGCCGGTAAGTAGTACCCCATACTGGGTCACAGCTTTCTTTTTAGTGCTTTAGTTTCTTTTTCTATGCATCTTAGAACATAACATATATACATATACATTAGAATCACTTTCACAGTCTCCACATCCACATGCTCCCTTCTGCACATGCTCAGTTCCATCGAGGTCAAAACTGGATGTTTCAGCAAAAAGTACAAAAGCACTCAGAGAGCGTAGACCTCCACCAAGGCAGATCAACCCCCCCAAATGAGCAATAGGATTTACGTCTGCGAGTGCCTACTGAATGGAAGGCACGTGCATGGCCCACCAAAATATAATCATTTGTTTCTTGTGACAGTATCAACATTTCCTGGAAATTTCATCCAAATCCTTCCATTACTTTTTAAATCATCTTAATAAAAGACAAATAGACAAACCCTGGTGAAATCATAACCTCCGCTGTCCCTTGGCGGAGTAATAATGAAACACATCCAGGTCATGACAGGTTGAAACTGTCAATTATATTTTGTTAAAATTCTCAACTATGCAGCACAAAATCACAAAGTTGTTTCTAAGTCGTAAAAATAAGGTGTTTCAGTTTTTTCAAGCAAAAGTGAACAATATGAGCAAAGGTAGTGGACCCTCTTGAGACATGGCTGTCATAAAGAGAGCAAATAAAGTGCCAAAAAATACATAATATGTAGGAAGTATCAGGCAACATTAGGGGCCACAGTTTCCGCATATGTAAACCACTTATACAGTTCATCAGTAACTATTTAAAGTCTTTCATATACTGGATTAAATTGTTCCAGAGGCCTTCAAATGTTTACTCTTTAACATTCAATATATATATACATATTCTCTAATGGAAGACTTGACAACATCTGCTTATATGAGAAATACTTGGTCTATGAACATTTTTCCCCAAATAATACTATACTCTTTAAAAATACTCAAACAAAAGCAGCTTTCTTTTCAGTAATAACATTTTAATTTTCCAACATTGCTGCATTGAATTAATTATTATTGCTTTTTACACTCTGTATAGTTTGTACACATATCGGGTATGTTTCTGTCGTATTGACTTCTCCGGTGTCACTTCTATTCGCATTAAGTATTTGAACTAAATCTAGTTTTGAATCACAAAAAAAATTTTTTTCTTTTCACAAATATTTCATAATATTGATAGAGAAAAAAAACTTCCCACTACCGTACATGCATGTTAGTTGAATAGTTAAGATTAAAGCAGTAGGAGGCGGAAGAAACGCATGATTCAATAATACACACCTTCCTTCTGCTGTTTCTGTGATGGCCCATCGTGCACAGCAGTGGATCAGAACAGCGATTGCTAATTAAATCTGTCAGTCACATACAGTATTTAACCCCCTTCCTTTGCGAAACAACTGTGAAGATTCAAAACCTTCCTTCACAGGGTAGTTTTTGTAGAGGTTGTAAACAGATTTCCATGGAAGTGTAGAAATGAGACTTTAAATACAGTACTATGAAACCTATGTATCCCAGTGCCTGCAAAAACAATGAGCTAAATCTCAGTATTGTGACAAACAGTATTTGACCTGTTAATCAGCCCACTCAGATTATGTTGTATTTTTCTGAAGCCAAAAACTGATGATGTTGAATCCGTTGCTATAACTTACTGCACAATAACTTACATTGAGGAAATGGGTATGGACAATATGGCTAAAACATAAATTGCTTTTTCAGAGATATGGATGCTTGACAATTTTAATCCATTGTTTTCTGGCTGGATGAGCAGAAAACAAAACTGAAAAAAAACAAAACAAAAGTATTTAAAGTGTTATTTTTTTTTTGTTTTTTGTCGTTTTTGTTTTTTGCCAGTCAGACGGTTCTCCAAATGAATAATCCAAATTTTGGCCTTTTTCCCAGATGTGAAGACATCAAAACCTTGAATATGAGGCTTATGAGGAAGGATGACAACTGCTGATTGGAAATGTGTGTTACTTTATGGTATTTTCATAAATTAATAATCAATATTTCGTAATAAATAACGGGACATTTCTGTAATAATAGAAACATATTAAAATGACACTGACAGAATGGACTGTGATATGTACTTGACAGCAACATTCACAATAAAATGTTGGTTTGATCAATAATAGCTTTGTTAGCCAGATAAACATATTGATTTTTAACATGAATAATTTGTTGGATGGTTAAGGCTTGAGACTGTATATAAGAAAAAACAGTTGTAGTGTTAGCTGTAAGAACATTTCTTTGTTTGAAGCTAAATATTGCTGGTCCCCACAGTATAGAGTTAGAAAAGACAAAGACAGTCTGTTATATAACTGTCACTTATGTACCTTTCGTGTTAAGTATTTCATCAGCCCCAAATGTAAACAACAAAACTAACAAAAACACTCAACTAATTACAAAAAAAAATCAGCCTCAAATCAAACTGCTTAACTTGAGGTTGCAACGTAAGTTATTTACACTTAATAATGAAAGGTTTTAGTCTGGTAGTGCTCGCGAAGGAAGCTAATATTAGCAGAAGCATTAGAAAAGAAAGAAATGTTCAGGGCCATATTTTAAATATAGATGTCAAATGCATATTGTAAAGTTTTATCTGATATTTGGAACTAGGCTTATAGACATTTTGATTTTTTTTTTCCCCAGTAGAATATTGCTAAGTGAGTTGTGTGCTGAAACCTGTCCTTGCCCCCCTTAACCCCTCCGCCCTGGCTAGGGTATTGTTACATCCGCCAAGGAGGTTATGCTTTTGCCGGCGTTTATCTGTTTGTTTGTGTACAAAATAACTCAAAAAGTTATGGACGGATTGTGATGAAATTTTCAGGATAGCTTGGGAATGACACAAGGAGCAATCAATTAGATTGTAGTGAAGATCAGGAAGAGATCTTGGATTCTGGATCACTTTGAAATTTTCTTTAACATTGCGGTAAATGGGGAATAGCAATGTTTAGCGGAGGTCTGCGCTCTCCGAGTGCTTTTCTACTTTAGAATGCTATTGGTTGATGTGTCCCTTAATGCTTTATGTCATCAGGTAAACTAGGAAGTTGACCAGGATCTGGTGTTCCCACTGCAGTTGATCGGAAGCAAGCCAGTAGAAGAGGATTTGAACCTGCGTCACTGCTGAGTTGTTTGACGCAGGTCGATGCGCCTTTTCCACTGCCACGAAAATCTGACTGTTAACAGGTTTAAATGTTTTTTTGCCAGTAGAATGTGGTATAAGACAGGCAGCCATGGCTCCGTTGGTAGAGTGGGACGTCCAATAATCAAAGGGTTGGTGGTTCAAATCCCACTCTGTCCTAGTTAGTCTGTTGTGTCCTTGGGCAAGACACTTCCCTCCTTGCCTTCAGTATCACTCACACTGGTGTATGAATGTTTGGTGGTGGGAGGGGCTATTTGGTGTGGATTGTCAGACACACCTACTTCCTGGACAGTGGATGTAGTGAAGGGCTGTTTTTACTTTGCCAAGAGACAGTGGAGACATGCTTTTGCCAGTATTAACGAACAAATTAATGAATTTAATTCAATTATATAAAATAAAAGAAACACATATACTTAAAAACACACCCAACATACCCAATTTGTAACTGAAAAAGGAAGAAGCTGAAGCCAAAGGCGTCTACTTACATCCTTTAAATTGCCACAACTAAAACAGTAACACAAAGTAATCTACAATTCTTTTCTAAAGTCACTTTCAGATCATAGTACATTCATAGTATGAATGTACAATGAATGTCATACCCATTAATAATCTAATTAAAGTTTTTTTAATGCTTGACAATGAGCTACACAACTGCACCTCATCCTTCAGTTTGTTCCATAATTTCGCACCAATAACAGAAACATAGTGATATTTAACATTTGTTCTGACTTTACACGTTTCAAATACAAATAATCCTCTTAACTTATAGTTCCCATCCCTTAACTTAAGGTTTCTTTGTATACAAACAGGAAGACTCTTGGTCTATGGACAAAACATCATTTTCATTGCTTTTAAATATACAATATCGGGGAAGTTTAATAAACCAGATTCGACAAACAAGGAATTGCTTGCCTGAAGATAAACAACTTTATTTATTACTCTAATAGCTTTTTTTGTTGTTTTTTAAGTATGATTATAGGATTTATGTTAGTTTTATACATACTGCCCCAAATTTCCACACAGTATTCCATATATGGCATCATCGGTGAACAATACAGTATCTGCAAACATTTGTTTTTTAACAAAAATTTTGTTTTATAAAGGATGGCAACAGCCTTAGACACTTTACGTTTATATATTCTATTTGTGGTTTACAACTGAGTTTATGATCAATTATCACTCCTAAAGATGTAATTTCATACACCCTTTCAATTTCAGTTCCATTGATTTTAAGTGTTATATCACCATTTTCCCTAATACAACCAAAAACCAAACATTTTGTTTTATTTTCATTAAGAGATAAGTTGTTGACACTAAACTATTTTATTCAACAATCAATTTATTTTCTAACATTTCTAGTGTTTGTTTCATATTTGTTCGAGTAAAGCAAGTTTTGGTCATCTGCAAATAATATACAATGAAACTCTTTTAAATGCCTTTGAAATATTTAAATAAAGTATGAATAACTTAGGCCCCAGAACTGACCCTTGTGGGACTCCACAGGTTACTTTTCAAATTTATGAATTTGTATTCTTGATTGTTACATACAGGAACCTATTTTGTAAATAACTTTTTAACCAGTTTTGTGCTACACCCCTTACACCATACTTTTCACATTTAGTAATATTAAGTGATCTATTGTGTCAAATGCTTTTCGTAAATCAATTAAGACCCCCACCGTGTGCTGTTTCTTATCCCTTGCTGTTGAAATCTTTTCTACAAATTCCATTACTGCTAATGATGTTGATCAATTCATCCTAAATCCATACTGATGATCGCTTAATAAACCAATATAATCATCCAATCATTTTACAAACAACTTCTCCATAATTTTAGTACATTTTAAAGAATATAACAAATATCTCTTCTGACATGGTTTCAAGGATCTTTCCTTTTCTCCCCCCCCCAATGTTGCATGTAACCCTTTACTCTCTTTACAGTCAACTAAAAGAAGCTGTGCCAACTAAGTAAACATTTGCTCTCATGCTCTGGTCATTGAACCAACCTTGTATCCTATGATACATACACCCTGACTTCTGCCATGGACACTTTTTCGCCAAACCTTTCCCCTAGTGTGCTGTTTATACTCTGACCTGATCTTAAATTAGTTTCTGTTCAGCCCTCTCTTATTGTTACTCTGCAGTGTGAAGGTTGCATTCTCCGCTGCTATCTTTGTGGCTCTGCAGTTTCAGATTCCTTGATATTATGTTTCAAATGCTGTAATCTCAGACCACAATCTGTTAATGGGGCTCCCTATTACTATAAATATTTAGTATTCTGCCCGGCATAAAGTGTTTGCTCTCATTTACTTGGTACACTGCTGGTCCATTTACATGATTCAAAGAATTTAGGACCAGGTGGAAATTTGGCAGCATTACATTAACAGTGCAATTTTTACAGGGAACCTGTGAAAGCATCTAGTATCTATGCTCATTTTTCACACTCACCCGATATATTATCAGCATCCATTTAGCTCCTTAGTCAAGGCAAGCTGTGCTTTAAATGAGGAATGCTGTCTGTTATTGATCATAAAAAATACTTCTGAAGTGCCATTTAATAAAAGCATAAGCAACTAACATACAACTAAAGCACCACATATGCTCTGTACATACTTACACATGTAAAGAACTAACTATAAAGACTAACACACATTCTATAATCTTTAGGATAATTTTTTGGGAAAAGCATTAAAGTCAAAAGCAGTTATTTTTTTACCTTGCTGAATAATTTACACATATGTTTTTAGTTCAAAAAATATTTTACAATGAAGTTGCAGTTTGGCATAAAACTGCCTAAGTGACAGACTGTGAAAATACCGAAATAAAAAGATTACACACCTGAAAGTGGCCGAGGGAACATCATCATCATAACCATCTCTCACTGCAATCTGTTCAGCATCACTGAAAATAATTATACTGTGGTCATTTACACTTCTAATATTTTTTTCACAAAACAGAACATATACACACAGTAATACACAAA
>JAPTYR010000013.1:9352950-9364324 GCA_029814505.1 Siphamia roseigaster
ATTAATGCAGACCTGTCAGTTGACCCATGTACCAAGATGGCGGCGGTATTGACGCATGCCCAGAGGCTGATTTTCCCCTCTACTGTATATTTCTATGGTACCTAACAAAGCAGGTACACTCACTGTTCATGCAGAGGTCGATCTTACAGACCCTGAGATTGTTGCCTCACTGTAACTATTGTGGTCACAGTCTTGTAAAGTGTGTGGAAATGACCAGAAATAGTCACTTGCCCAATAAAGCATTAAAGAAACAAAACAAATTAAACGTAGCATCATATGTCACTTGAAAGAAAGAAGGAAACATCAGTTAAATCTAAGTAATTCAAAGAAAAGAGGAAATGTGCACTGTTATCTCTGAGTGTATTCTCAGCCTTGAGGGTTTGAAATGTGACTGTTTTTTAAGACTTCCCTGCCAAAGTCTGAGTCAATGCACCATCTGCTCCAACAAAAGTTAAAGAAACATTCCGCCAAATGTGGCAGCTCTTCATCTCAGTGAAATGCAGCTCCGAGCTTTCTTTGCTCTGCTTCCCGTGCAATAAATAACTCACAACACATTGGTAGAGCTTCACGCAAGAGCCGATCCAGCGCCGTTCGGTTTGTTTGGTGATGAGCTTTTAATTAGCCTTTGGATCGGCCTGGACACACGCCTGCTCATTTAGCCAGAAGCAAATGTTTTTCAGCGACAATTTGAAGACCGAATCAGAGAGAAGCAGCAGCGTCTGCTGCTCTCCTGAGACCGGTTTATTCTGAGAATAAAAGTTTTCAGCGTGTCACAGTCAGTCTGCGTTTGAGTCCAGGTTGAATCCGAGCACTACTGATAAAATTAAGTGACATCTCAAATGTTGTCAATATTCCTGACAGACTTCATTTATAAGGCAGAGCCAACACCCTCAGATAGTCGATGAAAACCAATGTTGGATTTAAAAAGATCTCAACAGAAAACATGTCATGTTTTATCAACTGTTATTGATGAACACACCATTAAACAGACACACCTCCGCAAATGAACCACACGGATCATTAACTTTGCTTTGAAATAGTCTTTTAACGTTTCATGGACATAATATCACCATATGACGCCGTCAAACAGCAAAGTAGAGAAATTACTCGAGCCCGAGTACCAACATAAATTGCTATAAATGCTATAATAACCAGGATTCCAGGGGGGTCCGAAAAAGGTCTTAAGAGTTTTGAATTCACGAATTTGCTTTAAATAAATTTTAAAAAGTCTTGAAAAAGGTATTAAATTTGATAGGTTAGGTGAAGTTGTGTTTTGATAATTCTTATACTATACTTATTACTATATTTACAGAAGTAAATATGTTTATCCCAAAGTATGATGTTTATTGCATTTCAGTGATGTCAAATAAATGCGACTGAAGTCACATTGCAAAATACCAGATCCACGTTGGATTTAGAACCACATATGAAAGCAGCCTCAGTCAGATTTGTGCTGTTTACACTGTCTTTAACAGATCAGAGTCAAGTCACGTATGGGAAAAAAAATTGGACTTGGGTGACATTTGCCTGCAGTCTGAACGTAGTATAAATGCGGGGGTGAAATGAGATTTCCTGTTGTGGGTGCTGTATTGATCAAAGAGTCATCCTCGTGCATGCGGACCAGTGTGGTTTCACCTGGACTCAACCATATTAGTTGAGTCCATGTGAAACCTCATCTGGGGCCTTTTTGTTGGAACTGTGCAAATGCAAACAAAAACTCCTCATTAGCTGGGACTCGAGGGTTTCATGGGTTTTTAAGCATGTCAAGCCCCTTGAAAATGAGGTTGTTTCAGAAGAGGATGATTAAGGAGAATCCTTAGAGATACACAGTTAGTTAGTCAACACTCCGGTGCAAATGGATTCACTGTTCGAATGAAGACTCAGTTCACTGTAACTAAGGCTTTTGTCTACAGTGTCACAGGTTTTAACCCAATATCTTTTAAATATTTGTTCTCAGGTTGTAGGACAATATTTCCTCTAATTGTGTTGATCCTACTGATTTTACTATTATTATTATTATTATTATTATTATTATTATTATGATTATTATTATTATTATTATGATTATTATTATTATTATGATTGGGAACAGAGTTAATTTCATTGAACGTGTTTAAATCCACAGTTCTTGAGGTTGACTCCCCAACTTGCACTTGTTTTTCTCAATCTGGTTGTAGAATGGAATAGAATAGAATAGATCTTTATTGACACTGTTACAAGAACAATAAAAATTGTGAAAGTAGTATAAAAATATCGCACAAAGTATTGAAAAAATATTGGCAATATAGAAAAACTACAAAGATAAAATCTTAAATATTCAAATACTAGTAGATTCTACTAAAATGTACTAAAAGCTAACTCTATACTACATAAAAAAGAAATGTATACAATGTATAAGGTCATAAAAAGGCTGTATGTACAAGGCTTATGATTATTGCTCTACGGTAGGGTAAATGGTATTTTTACTGAACTGTTGTTAAATGTGCCCGTTACTTGTGTTTTAACTGTATTATCTTGTAATTGTGACTATTTATTGCTGCGTCTATTGGCCAGGACTTGTTTGTAATAGATGTTCTTAATCTCAACAGGATTTTACTGGTTTATTTAATAAATATTACAAAAAAAAAAAACAACAACAAACACAGCATTCAGTTGTGTAGCCTATGGAAATGAATGTGATTAAATCATCAGAATAAAACATTTGTATTGATGCTTTCAGTCAGGTTATTTAATGTGTTGCTATAGGAACGCAGGCCCAATCACCTTGAATCCTTAACTCCTGTGGGAAAAGATGAGTTGATGTATTTACAGCAGAATTCAATTAAATATGAGCATATTGTAGTGAAGGTTACGTCATGTAAACCAGAGGCATTAGCGTCAGAATAATGTTTGTACATCTGAAAGCGGCTGCCTTCAGTATAATCACGGCGCTGACAGTTATCCCTGTGATTTCCAGCGACATACAGTACATCCACCACTCAGTCAGACCGCATTAAGAATGGAACTGGCTGCCATTTCCATTCCTCTCGTCACATATGCACGTCTGTGTTCTGTGATGTGCGACTGGAGGACAGAAACCCAGCCAGTAGCAGCTGGTGTGAAAAGACTTGTTTGATCTCAGAGTTTCTTTTACAGAAAATGCTTTAGGATTTCAGAGGAGCTTGTTAGACACACTTCAAGACATGAGCTGACCTTGATGTGGTCCCCGGTCTGCAGGTATGTCACCTGGGGGGGATCCAGCACCTGGTGGACCTGCTCGATCACAAAGTGGCTGAGGTGCAGAAAAGCGCCTGCGGGGCCCTGAGGAACCTGGTGTACAGCAAGGCCACCGACAGCAACAAGGTGGCCCTGAGAAACTGTGGAGGGGTCCCAGCCCTGCTGCGTCTCCTGAGGAAGACTACCGACAACGAAGTACGAGAGCTGGTCACTGGTACGTCTGATGGTCTCATTTATTGATGGTTAATATAGTCGATGTGAACAAAACACGGTTTCCGCAGGGTCTTAGAAAGTTTTGAATTCACAAATCCTCCATTTAATACCTTAACAACTTTAAAAGGCCTATTTTATGGCCATGTCAGCCCATGTACCTGACACACAAAAGCATCATGTATTTGTTTGTTTAAAATATAAACACAATACAATTATTGAAATGTGTTCAAGCTGCAAAGAAAGGAACATTATTCTCCTCAGTTCCTACGCTGATAATTTTCTATTGAAGCAAATTATCACGAACCCACAACCCATTTTTAAACCTAACCCTAACTACAGGTACAGGTGTGAACCCCCCTGAACCCCCCCACCCACACACACACACACACACACACACACAAACACACACACACACAAAGGGGAGAGGGGTATTGGTTTTTATCTTTTTTAAGAAAAACATTATTTAAATGTGTTTACGCAAAAACGACTGGACCAATTTCCAGGCAGTTTTCAGGAATGGTGTGAGGTGGTCCAGAATAGATTTACCAAAATTTAGGTCAAAGGTCACAGTCACCAAAAATGTGTTTTCTCAACGATGAGATATCAGGCAAATCAGATAAAACGTTTACACGGGGGCAGGGTTTGTTGTGCCCGGCACCACTTGTTATTTGTGAAACTATATATGTTATATTTATATCCCTGAAACATGGAGTGTCGGGGATGTAATGGTTTTGCTTGCACCACCGCCGCATAAGATATTTCATGTTAATATGATGACTTTTGAACGGGTTGACAGCTTTGCCCCAAATTCAGTGTACTAATGCTCGAGGACAGGTACATGAACTGATTATATTTTGGAGGCCAACACTTTGAAGATGGCTGACTTTTTGTTTGGCCCATACCTTCAGGACGGCATGGGCCGTATGTGTAAAGAACCATTTTCTTTCAGGAAATAATATAGGGAAAATGAATGATTTTATTCCAGTTTGGTTCTTCTAACAATGCAATTATATGATTGATGCTGGATTAAGTTTGGTTTGAAAAGTGAGTTAAATGTTGTGGAGTAAAGTTGGACATTTAGCTCCTAAATGGGTGGAAGGAAGTAGTGGTGACTGGAAGCATTCGCATTTCGGGGACGTTCCTCTGGCAGTTGGAGGCGACTGCATAGGTTGGCTAGTGTCTGTGCTGAGATGGAAATATAAAAGACAGTTAATGCAAACAAACCTCTCCTTGTCAACCTACTCTTTTATTCCCTAACCCAATGAGAATCAATAAGGAGTCAGATCGATAAGCAAATTCGATAATGGAATCATAATTTCTTCACTGCATTGTGGTGTTCGTTTTACAGAATTTAGGAAATAACATAAAAAGATGTGGAAAAATCTGCCATCAGTATATGTGGTTGACGATATAGTAGTTGATTAAAAATGACTGAATATGAGTGTTTTGAGCTCCATCGTTTTTATTCATTTAAATCCTTAAATTCAGGTGGGAGCATTGTCCACATTGATTAAAAAAAAACACATTTCCAAATGCATGTCGTGCATTAATATCCCCGTGTTCCTCTGTGTGCGTGGGTGTGTTGCTGCTCGTGTGCTGCATTGGCTGCCCGGCTGGCTGCGCGTCGGCCTGTGTCGCTGTCTGACTGGCTGGCAGTGTAATAATCTGTGTATCGGCTGTTCTGTGGGAGGTGAGAGTGGTAGCGGCTTAAACACTCAGCGCTCAGTGTTGACAGAACAGATCTCGGCACAGTCGTCGGGACAGATGCTAAGATAATGTGCTTTGGAAACAGGATGCCACTGACAGCTCCGCAGACACACCACACATAATGTTTAATACCAAGAGATATGAAGCTGCGAGATAACTCGTATATTTGAGAAATACGCACAAGAGTCTCAGTTAAATTTGGAAGTTTGGGGAAGTTTCTGTTGTATTCAAAGGTCAGAGGTTTTCATAATTTCCCCACATTAATGCTCAGACATTCACTATTAAACAACTGATTTGTAGCGTATGCATTAGCGAGGTGGTGAATCTGGAGTTAGTGTTTATTCTGCATGACTATAATCGACAGCTACCAGGCTGATAATTAACAGTTTTTCCTTCCAAATACTGCTTATCTCATTAATGCCAACTGTTGCTGTTTATCAGGGGTATTCAACTCCGGTCCTTGAGGTCTGGTATCCTGATTCAGTTAATGATAAGTTGATCATCATGCGCTGCCATTGGCATGGCTTCCTGGTGTACGGGAAGAGGGAAATGTCTAAAACATGCAGGATACCGGACCTCGAGGGCCAGAGTTGAATTACCCCTGCTGTATATTTACCTCCGCCAAGGAGGTTATGTTTTTGCCAGTGTTTGTCTGTTCAAAATAACTCAAAAACCTATGAGCAGATTTTACTTAACCCTTTAACTCCTGAGACTTTAGCAGTTCCACAGTCAGAAAAAGAATGAGCAACAAAATGAACAAAAACAGCCAAAGTGATCCATAAAACCAACAAAAATGAATAATAAACCAACAAAATAATAAGTTACGTGAACAAAATAAGACACAGATGGAACAAAAGTGATGAAAAAATAATGAAATAAAAAACAAAATATTGAAAATAAACCAAATAAACTAATCATGATAACCAACATGAATCCACTTACGAGAGGAACATTTTCATGGTCAAGGAATCTAAAGATGGAGGCAAAATAATTGAAGGACTGTTATTTAAGGTGTAATTCCCAATATTGGGTGAACTGAGCTGCTTGGCGGAGGTTTGTTCTCTCACAGTGCTTTTTATTTTCTAGTATTGACAAATGTGTTGATCTCAATCTAACTCGACCATCTTTATCACCAAACTTCAGGATGTTATACTGAAAAACAATGGCTTTAAATAGTTATCCATTTCCAGTCACTCACCCTTTTACAAGACGTTAGCCACCCAAAAAAACTTATATTTCAATGTATTTATCTATTATAGTTTTGGAGGTCTTACTAACAGTACAAAACCATACTCTACCAAGTGGTTGATATGACACTAAATGTATTTAAGTTAAGCAAATGTAATGACATTAACTCAGCATTGTTGTAAAGATGCATTTAATATTATTTTATTTACAATATCTTGAAATTCATATAATGGGAATATTTTAAGTGTTAAATGTCTCAGGGTTTGTTTAACCAAATGTCCTTTTTATGCCCAGGTTTTTCAGGAGACACAAAAAACTTAAACATAAGATGATTTAGGCAATTATGCGTAAATTCAATTATATATTTGAAATTATTTTCATGATGTTTTATTTGGAAACAAGCTTTTCCTAATTAATGAAATGGCAATTTATGCTAAAGATAGTGAAGCTAAGCTATTAGTATTTAAGTTATGAAGTTTACTGTCTAAAACATGTTATACCAAACAGGTACACTGGACTTTTATGACACATGTAATGAAGATATGCTAATGCACATTTTTTTTAGAACTCCGTTTTAATGTATATTTAATATTACTTCGTTATGTATTTGAAAAAGTGGGAGCAATATAGTTTTGTCTCTCTTTCTGAGATGTTTTCAAAGTACTGTTATTGTAGGTAATAACACTGATGCTGGCATTATCACTAATAGACCTTTTCACAGGACACATCAGCTCAGTTGTTGGTGATAAAATAAACCCTGGTTATGTTCCTTTATTGCTCCATGAGGTTGTTGTAGTGAATAGCATGAACAATTCAACTAAATGGGATGCAACCTTTCAAATGTTGCCCATTAGAGAACTGTGCAGTGCTGGTTTTCTCACTCCCGCTGAATTTCTGACCATTACCGCCCACCCCCGTAGCGTGTGCACAATTTGTCCGCCCAATCCCGCAATGTGCACGTCCACTCCTGCCCGCTACTACGAAACTTAACGCCCACACTGTAATAGAGATACACACACCTTGTTTAATGTTCTCCTCAACTTCGGTGGTTGACTGACTTATCTTGTAATAGCTGGTCTAGTCTCTATTTACTTCCTGCACAAACCCATTATGTTGTATTTCCGCCGCATGTAGCTTTGCTCAAACTGCCCGTTCCCGCAAGATCTGCATTGGTTCCTGCGGGATCTCGTTCCAATGCAGAACTCTGTTGCCCATTACAGTGGTGGTGTTTAACTATTACCTTTACTTTTTTATGCTAATCTCTCTAAACCCTGTCTGAACCACCTACAGGTGTGCTGTGGAACTTGTCCTCCTGCGATGCGGTGAAGATGACCATCATCCGCGATGCTCTCACCACTCTCACCAACACCGTGGTCATCCCACACTCGGGCTGGAGCAGCATCTCACACCGTGAAGAACACAAAGTCAAGTTCCAGTCATCACTACTGCTGCGCAACACAACAGGCTGCCTGAGGTGAGCGACAAATCCAACCAACTGCAGATAAAGAGACGCCATGAACTGCAGACAATTTTAAAAAACAACTCGGTATTACAAGAATTAACTCTTCTGAGTAAAAAAATAATGGCATATGAAGATTAAAAATGTGAATCAAATGTCATAATATCCTTTGAAAATAGTTGTAATTTGTTCTAGAAAAAACTGTGTACCACCATAACACACATTCTTATATGCGCTTGCAGTGCAGTGTATAGGGGACTATTGTTAATCATATTTATTATTTTTATTATGACTTACTCCTTCGTTCTCCTCATTTCTCCTTACTCCTTCTTAATCCTTAGAATTTACTACTTTCTCCTTATTCCCTACTCCTCACTTCTCCTTTCACCTTACTCATCCTTATTCCTTCTTAATCCTTACTCCTCTTTATCTTTATCTTAATCTCTTTAATCCTTGTGTGTGTGTGTGTGTGTGTGTGTGTGTGTAAATCAAAATATGAGAAAGTTTGAGTATTGAATAATGAAGAAAAATTCAGATATAAGAAAAAACACAACGCTCAAGTAAAGAATAATGGCATATGAATAAAGTTTTAATAATTTGAATAATAATATCCTTAGAAAAGAGTTGTAACTTTTGAGGAAAAAGTCACTTTTGAGGAAAAAAGTCATCCAAAGTCACACATTTTAGTATCATTAGAGTATCTGTGTTCTACAAGAAAAATGTTGACACATTGTTGAATAATTATATAAGGAAAATTTCACATTAGAAAAAAGTACAGTAGTACGCAAGAGAAGTTGTGAAAAAGACAAATTCACAGCTATATGCAAATCAGGTTTTCATATTTTAAGAAAATATTAAGAGAAAAGGTTAATGTGAGAGACACAATTTATCAAAAAATGTCAGCATAAGTATTTGTAAGAGAAAATCTAATGTGATTAGAAGACGTGTATACATTAGGGCTGTCAAAATTAACGTGGATTAATCCATCATCATGATTAATCTGATTACAATTTTTATTGCAATTACATGGAACAGTTGTTTCCAGTTGTTTCGTAGAGACTGTTGAAGGTGTTCAATAAACATGTTAATTGCACACATGTTTCTTTTTGCATGTGTTTTTGATATTTTATCACTTTTTTCTGTATTTTAGAAGAGTTTTTGAACATGTGTTGGATTTCTTTATTTTTTTTTGTTTATTTTTTGTAGAACTTTAGCATGTTTTGTATTTATTTTTTCTCTGTATTTTTTGTTTTAATGTATTCAGTGGGACTTTTTTGTAAAAAATAAAAAACAAAAAAAAGCCTGAGACAGATCAGTCGACCGACATAAAGTGCTTTGATCAAGATTAATCAAAATTAATCCAAAGCAACCCTGTGATTGATGTGGTTACATTTTTAATCATTCGACAGCCCTAATATCTACACAATCAGTGAACTACATGTTGGAAAATAGTACTTAATTTTACAATACACAAAAACACAAAACACAGAAAATAATATTATAAATGGCGATAAACCATTTTACGACAGCTAAAAATAGAGAAAAGGCGATTGTGATTTGATTCTGAGATCAGCACAACGCTGCAGGAGAGACTTCTGCTGCACGAACCCTGATCTATCCACAAAAAAAGAGACAGGAAGAAACAAAGGCAGAATTTGTGATAGATGTGCTGAAGATAAATCAGTGTTGCAGCCTGTTACAGTAGGTCCGGTTGTTTTTAACACCTACTGATGTGGGTCTGCATGTAACTGTGGACACCAAGTGCAGACAGCTCAACTGTTCCTTCAGTTTATTTCTGATTCAATAATCCTCAACTCTAAGCTTTAATTAATAACCACACAATCAGTGAACAAAATGTTGGAAAATACTTGATTTTTCAATCAAAAACACACAAAACACAGAAATTAATATTAGTGTATTATATTCATCAGTCTAGCACTGCAATTTTCAAATTTCAAATTCTTTATTTGGGGACCTTTAGCAGATATGATTAAGGTTGGAAAATTAATACAAGTTTGATCGTGATTACCATTGTTCCTTCTCATGATCATAAAAACACTGTAATTGAAGAAAAACAATTAATGTCTCCTGTATGGAACAGGACAGAGTATTCATTTTTTTATTGCTATTATTATTTTAATATATTATTATACTCCTTTACTTGTTTCAAAATGTATTTCCAGTTTTTTTTTTCTTTGTTTAAAGTTATATTTGACGTTGAATTTCGGTGGTTCAATAAACATTTTTTTAAATCAATGAATATCTGTGTATATTAATCGTGATTTCAATATTAAGCGAAATAATCATGATTATTTTTTTATAATCATCCAGCACTAATACAAATGCAATTAATTAATCAATTTATTAATTGATATACGTTTTTAAATCACCTGACAGCACTAGTAATAAACCATTTTAGGACAGATAAATATGGAGAAAAGACAGTTCTGATTTGTTTCTGAGATCAGGGTAACGCTGCAGGAGCGACCTCTGCTGCACGAACCCTGGTCTTTCAACACAAAAAAAGGAGGAAAAAAAGAGAAACAAAGGCAGAATTTGGGATAGATGTGTTCCATTCAGGACTACTGTTAAAGCTCAGATCAGTTCTAATGAGTCCACCAGGACGAGAAGGTTCCAGATGAAGATAAATCAGTGTTGCAGCCTGTTTCAGTCAGCCTGGTTGTTTTTAACACCTACTGATGTGGGTCTGCATGTAACCGTGGACACCAAGTGCAGACAGTTGTAGTTGTGCACATGGATGGATGCAGCTGAAAATGCAGTGTGTGATGGAGGTGAATGTGTGGGATCAGCCTGCACACAGCAGAGCACAGGAGCCGGTGTGAGAGCTGGCGCCATATGTTTACAGTGGGAGGGAGAGGAAGGCAGCCTGGCATCAAGCTAACAGCCTGCACACAGCTGCAGAAAGCACATCAGCAGCCTGGCATTCAGCCCAGTCAACACACCTCTAACCAGCACCAAAACCAACTCATTTAACAACATGCTAACGCCACATTTTAGCTAGTTTGCCCATTGCACACACTCTTGCTAACAACTAGCACGGCTGCTAGCGAATGGCTAAACTGCAGAGTGAGAATTAGCCTCCAATGAGCCGGTTCCAGATAAAAACGGCTAAAAAAAGGCCGAATAACACCGGGTGGAAACAGATGCTAATGTCTCTGCAGTTTATTTTGAAGCGCTAAAGCTGGACAGAAGAGGGATAGTGACGTCAACCGGGAACATGTATGATCAAACCGGGGAGCGGAGCCCAAGCCGCGCCAACATGGAAGTATTCAGGTTCCGGGGTGCAGCATCTTCCTGCCCTCCGGTCCAGCACAAAAGCAAGAGACTCGGAGCTGGTAGAGGGATATAACCGACAAACCGGCACCGAAGCGCGCTGTGCTCTCCCGTTTGGCACCGGGTTCGCGTTTGCCGCGGAAGAACACCCTCTGTACAGCTCGGAAAGCGCCGTGAAAGTCTAAGAAGCTCGGCGGAGAGAAAGCTTTACACACTCACCTCGGGTCCTACCGAAGCCATGGTGCCTGGACGTTAGCTCCGCCCACCGCGCATACGTCACACTGATGGACTGTTGGG